>DWME01000100.1:0-47127 GCA_018244795.1 Parelbella ahira ahira | reverse complement strand
CCATTAATGTAATTTCAAGGTAATTAGTAGTTTAATTGTACGTGTTTTACATTATACATATGGTTATATATAGCTATACACATAATTATAAATATATAGGGTGTCAAGAGTCAATCAGCAAGAACTGATTGCATAATATCTATCCTTATCGAACTACCCTGATAAGTACTGACTGATTGAGGAAGCATCCTCAGTATTCGTCACTCATTTCCAACACACATGGCAGCTAAGGAGACTGTGCTTCTGACATCAGCTAAGCTATATGATTAAGATAATTGAGTTTTGGTCTCCCTCGACTCTCATATCCATCAACAGTCGGGTAGTGAATTGGTACTTTCCAAAGAAAAATGAGCTATCATAAGCGTCTAATTTTCGGCAAGTTCTTCATAATTTATGTCGCTCGTAGTTTTAAAAGAAAAGTCGTAGATCATTAACATAATATAATGATGTAGTAAATAAAAAATAGCAAACAAGGGCCTGAACCCTTTTTATTTAGAGAGGAGACCGGTGTCGAACAGTAGAACGATAATGACGACTTGATGTATGAATCGCGTCAATGAATCTGTTTTATAAAATATGTTATTATTGTTTTTAATTAATGTTATTATTTAATTATGTTATTATTAATTTTAAATTAATGGTAATCGAGTGGTTGCAAAGCGCGATTGCTGATCAAGAGATCTTCGGTTCCAATTCGATTTTTTAATGAGATTTTCTTGTAGAAATGTGTAGTAGTGGTATGGAGTCTGGATCTGTGCCCGGTGTATGGCTCCTCACGAACGTGACAGTATATTACACCCCTCTGCCTACCTCTTCGGGGATTACAGGCGTGATATTACGTTTAAGGTTGCAAAGATTTTTTTTTCATTAATATTATCGGTAGAAGGCCAGTTTTCTGTATCGGGACTAAATTTATACAGGCAATCCACATATTTATAACAAAGTAAAATATTCATAAAAAACGAAATTATATTTGTTAAGTAATTTTCTTCCACTTTATAGAAATATAATTAACATACAATATATTATACATTAAATAGGTAAAAATGATATTTATACACAAGCAAATATAATACACAAAGTCAATTCATAACATACAGAATTCATAACCATAACACTATTTTAGATCAAACATTTAGATCTAGATAAACATTGTATTTACTCGTGAGAGAAGTATAGAAGTTTTTACTATACTTATAATAATTATTAAAACACGAAGTTTTCACAAATTACTTACACAATTAGCATGGTAACCGTGGACGTCAAACTGACACCTGTCAAATGATATCATCATTAAGATCAGAAACCTTTAGCGCGCGCTTACGACGCCCTCGCTTGCTACTTAATTAATTTACTATTTTTAATATACTTACTGATAAATATGCATTATATTTTAGATTATTAATTATAGTTTTAATTAGGTGAATGATTTGCTAAAAATAATTTAGTTTATGAATTTAGTTCAGGGATTGGCTGTTTTTCGGACAGGTAATTATATGTCGATTGGTCTGAAGTTTGTTATCCAGGCAATCTACATATTTTACCTACAAAAGAATATACTATACTGGAAATTTCTACTACAGTACTAATTTCTACTAGAAAATTTAAGTAAGAAAATCCAAATCAGAAATTACAATAGTACTTGATCCAGGATATGAAACCCAGGACCTGTCGGCGGTCGCGTCTGCAACATATACCTAGAGTCTAGACCATACCTAGACCATACCATAGGGCATAGACCTACGAGGCAGTCGGTAATTAATATGTAAAAATAACAAACAACCAAACTCGGTTTTTACAGCGGAATCAATCAGAAAGAAAAATTAAATATACTTTGTTCAGTAATAATAATATATTGATAACATCCTGGGACACCTCTTCCATCTGAATCTAAAGTAAGCATCAAGAAAGAGAGCTTGTGTTATGGTAAGCAGACGTCTGACGCACATCATATAAATATATATTTATAAAGATATTTTTACACCCAGACACATAAACACTTGTGCTCATCCCAAAATATTTATTATCGGTGGGAATCCAACCCACTTCTCCCAGCGCTACAGTCACGTTCACTAACTACTACACCAATGAACTTTTCTATTTTTTTTTATTGTTTTCCCCCTATACATGAAACATATGGTCGAAATCATAGATAACGCATACGAAATCACGGGTATCAGTTTTTAAAAAAATCATTTAATGTATTATCACTTGCGCGAATAAGCATTTGTATTGCTTTCTTTGTACTCGAATGACATAACAATATTATCGTCGATTATATTGTTATTCAACTGTTTATATGTTCTTGATAACCTTTATAGCCGGACAGACTTTCTTATTTTAATATAATTAATGTTTACGTTTTGCTCAGTGTAAAAAATGATTGGTTAACAACTCGAAAACAACTCATTAATAATAGTTTTGTTTAATCAACACACCGTTGAGGAAATCGTAAGTTTAGCGATAATATATAAAGTTTGTAGCATTTAGAGACGGCTGTCTCGTTTGTCTAGTGGTTGTAAGCGGGACCGAGCTAAGGAACAGGTACGATTGTTAATTCGTTCCCCGGGTCTTTCAAAGTATTAGTCGGCTTTTCTGGCCTGTAAATCTCAATAAAAGCATGTTCTTACCGTCTATTACACGGCAGACGGTATAGCGTAGCTGGAGTAATTGGAGTAAGTGTAGTACTACAGATGAGTGCATTTGCCGACACCTCTGGGTAAATACAGGAATAATTGTGATACGTTTAGTGGTAAAACATAAAAAAATGTATCAGTTAAAGAGAAATAATTGAAATTGAATCAAGAGATCGCTCGGACATGCGCTGCTGCACCACGCTACAATTGTTAAGTAAACAATTGTACAATTACATTAAATGGTCCTATTGTGCCTTGACTGCCAATGTATTTCCTACTCGGACTCGGTTCCTTGAATTATATATATTTGTAATTCCACTTTGATGCTACTTCTCCTCGTTAAAACGTAACATCACGCCTGTCATCCCCGAAGCGATAGGCAGAGAGGTGTAGTTCATTCGCTTGTTTCAAAAGTTACGTTTACGAGTAGGTACGTATCATAATGTATTATGTATGTAGGTGGTGAGCCTTTTGCCATACATTGGTGGTGGGCCCAAAACCAAGCTCCGAGTCACTATTAAAAATCCTATAGTACTCGACGCGGATTTTGATCCCAGGACTTATCAATCAGCAAACGCACTTACAGCCACTCGACCAACGAGGCAGTATGACAACAATATGTAACAACAGGTCATACTACCAAGAAAGTGGGCACAAGAAATGAGGTAATGCTCAGTTCTGCTGTAATTGAAAATGAGATCGGTTTTCTGTTATTTTTAAATATCACTTGACTGCTTCGTTGTTCAAGTGGTTGCAGGCGCGACTGCTGATTTTGCGGTCCTGGATTCAAATCCCTGGTAGGATACTATTGGATTTTTCTAACTTAAAATTTATGGTTGTGTTTCGGAGTCTGGATGTGTGCCCGGTGTGTGGCAATAGACTCCCCACCTATTCCATTGTGGGACTAAAATGTAACTGGTGAAATGTGGGGGTGTACTGCACTCCTATGCCTACCCCTTCGGGGATTACAGACGTGATTTTACGTTTTTTAATTATCACACGATTAATCACGTACTTGTACTTAATAAATAATAATTACTTTTCTTTGCACTGTAATTTCACTCTGATATAATGTCGTTGTTTTTTACTTTTAAAATGTACATAAAAATAGAACCGATATTTAGAAACATATCAGGAATTTAATGTTAGAAAAACATTTGATAAAGATTGTTAGGCTATAAAATACTTATTATTTATTATTACTTATTGCTGTAATTGTCAACATTTATTTTCATCAGTAATTCGATATCTTTTTGTTGCTATGGAAAACAAACATGCTTTTAATTGGTGATTTCAATAATATAATCATAGCGTGAGGTCAGTCATCTATAAAACTCTTCAAATGTAATTAAGTTATTATTTTGGCTAGACGAAGAATCAAGGCAGCGCTATATGCATATCGTATGTACATAATTATGTAAATAAAACCGTATAAAAATAACATAGCAAATAAATTTTTATGATAAAATGTATTCATGATAAGCGTTGTTTAATAGTAGCGATAGATATAAAAATACCTAAAAATGCAATTATTACATCACTTGTTGTGTCGCGAGAATTCACCCGCGTATAATGTAAAAGAAGACACAGATAAATAATTTGCAGTACTTATATGAATACTTTGTTTTTCCTCGCACCGTATTGATTTACTCGTATTTTAATATTATTTTATATCGTAATATATTAGCCCCAATAAGATACCGTACAGAATAAAGTGTCTCTTCATAAAAATGTTTTTAAATGGAATAATTAATGTTCATAAATATTAATGGGTCATCCCTTAAAATAATGACTGTCGATCACCGTTCAACTCTTTAATGAATGTATGTATGCTCTGGAATAGGTTATTTTAAGCAGATATAATATGGTATCGCGTACTTTTTTCTAAATCTACCAAGAACCAATGTTTTTGTAATACCTAGGTACATTGTATCTAGGTACGTATTGTTAACCTTTCCGTCAGTGAACACAGGTAAACGATTTCGGTCGCATTTTTTGTTCCGACTTACTTTACAGATATAAATATTTAAGACCCTTTAACATTTGTAGAATCATTCTAGAGTCTGCAGTATTTCTCATGAAGCTGACGAAAATATACAAAATTATTTTTCAAACCCATCTGCTAGTTTCATACATTAGCGCAAACAAACAAACAATACACTTTCAGCTTTATTATATAGATATAAATATAGATTTATTTATTCAGAAGATTAAACATCGTGATTAATCAAACATGATATCCGTATGGATATCTCACAATGATTGCAAACATTCAAGGTCTTAACTATTTAATTGATTTTTATCGAATAAGATTATTTAATTTATTAGTACATTCTTCGGTAGAATATGTTTTATATTAATAAAGATTAGTATACTTCCGCGTAAAGAGATAGCCGATTGATAATGTATTACCTAAATTAATTTACCTATAAATTTGTAACTAGAATTCAATAGATGGCGCTATTCTCTAAGTTAAGTTCTAATATTATATTATCAATGTGAATGTAAGTTTGTTTGCTACGCTTTCCCGTGATAACTACTTAACCGATAATTACTACTGAACTTTATACACATATTCTTGGAGGTATTAGAAGTAACATAAGAGACTTTTTAAGAAAACAAATATTTTTTACAAAAATATAAATAAAAAGCATACTATTTCCAAAATATGTATTGTGTGTAAATTGTTAGGTAGAAAAATCTATTATGACAAATGTGAATGTCTTACAAAAAAGTTTCATAAAAATATTATGAAAACACTACTGAACTACCAGAAGTTGTCTAAGCCGTCGTCTCGAGTGGTTTTCTGCTACGTGCCTGAGAATATTAAAATTTAAACCATGAAATATTTTAAATTTAGAAGAGAAATATTTTACATATTATGTGGTTTAAGAATGTCTTCTATTTGTACAAGACAAATGTTTACTTTAAAAAGTCATTTTCGACAGATGCATAGGTAATTCCGTTATAGAATTTACAAGTGTTTTAAATATTTGAGCCCAATGTTAACAGGGAAAAGATATTAAACCCTATTCAGTTTTTAATTCAGTTAGTTACTTATTAATATAAAACGCAATTGGTTAATTTTATTTATGGAGTAATTTATATGACGTAAATTGGAAATTTCGAAAATTCATTTACACATAACAATTTGCATATAATATGCTGATGAAGATGTAGTTACAGCCTTACAGGGCTTATCACTAAACAGTACACATTTTCCGAATGCCTTGGGCATTAAGCTATAGTAAACATTACATCACAGTATTTTCTCTAAAAACATTCCATTTCCTTAATCACATAACAGCTTAACGATATGTTAACGCATTTCACAAACACTGTCACATGAAAGTGAGCGCTATCATTAGTTTTCGCGGGAAAAATGTTACGTTATAATACCTAATTGACACTTGACACAACAGAACACTGTGTAGTGAAAATTCTTTTACCGATTGGTCACCGCACGATTCGCAGTTCGCACCGCATCGTCTACATCTCAAGCACAGTCACGCCAGTCGACTACTAGTATTCGTATTGGATACACGTGCGCGTTCCCGCGCTTTCTCTACGACGCCGGTGTTCGAACTCTGAATTAAAACTTTTGAAATTTAATAAAATTATAATCCTCGTTGGTGACTGTAATAGTGTAGATCTTGTGTGTGCAAAGTGCCGTCGATACAAGCCACGCGATTTCAAGGTAAATATGCCGGCTATATGAATACTTATCAAATTTTTCAGTGTTGTTATTTCGCTTGCAAATTTTACGAATGCGAAACAATCGGTGAAAACTTTTAAGAAATTCGATACGAGTGGCTGGTGTTAAAATATACAATTCTCTCCATTTCATTTAATTAATAATTACAACATCAACAATGAAATATTATACCTTGTCACCAACCAGATATATCATTAACGCATATAAGTTGTTTAATGTTTTATTAAGTAGCTAATGAATTTGTATGAATGAAAATTATCGGTGAGGAAAAGTAATATAATATAATACTTTCGGTAAGAAAACTTATCAGCTGGGACCACGTTGGAGTTTGATATACTCGTAGATTACATAAGGTTAAATTAAACAAAACCCGTAACCCACTTACGGACGGTGTATAGTAACTATTTGTGTCAAGATTACTTCAGCTATTGTGTGCGATAAGTTTAAACGATACGACTTGGAGAGCTGAATTGTAACTAAATTATCGTGCATGGAAATCTTTTAGTTATGGAAATTATTCCTTACCAAGTAAAATTATTCAACGTTGTGGCAGGTTTCCGTTGAACAACTGTTGTGTTTTCATTTTCGCCGTCTTATATACGTAGAGTAACTATTATATTATATGAATATATAATAGTTACACTTGAAGTAGGTATGCGTTTTAGTTTAATAGAAGATGATTAAAACAAAAAATATGTATTTAACGAAGCGTGATGCTCGAGTATAAGTACCTACTTACCTATGTTTAGTATACTCAAAAATTAAAAAAAATTTACTGTCAAAATGAGAACAGAAAATGTGAATACGTTAAAATGATATAAACCGAAATCATTTATATTAAGAATTAATGCTGTGTTGAGTGTTAATTTGAAAACATTACATTTAACGGTATTGTAAGCGTGGTAATTTGCATCTGAGACCAATGTCACATTTTACTAATATCGGAAGTTTCTAACTGTCCGTCTTGACTGCCTCACTCGTCAAGGTGTATGACAATAGACTCACCCCTATCCCTATTCCATGAGAACTATTGCATAATTGGTGAATTACGAGGACGCGATTATCATATAGGTACAATGTTTCTGTCTCGTTATATTTTTATCTAAATTGCATTGTGGTATCGTATTTCTCAAATAACAACGTGTTTTTGTACATAACACTAAAATGTAGTTTTACTATCACTGTGTATGACTAATAGAGAAATTTTTAATGAATATCGTTATAAAGAATTTTCTAATGAATTAAATTATATTCACAATATATCTACAAAGGTTTTAAAATACGTATTTTATTTACTCGAAATTATCTAAGCTTATTTTTTTAACTGACATGTGCAAAAAAAATAAGGATTTATTCACATTCAAACAAAAATATCAAGACCCGTTTTGGTCTCAGTAGGTCGATTTAACAAAGCTATTTATTTTAACTAGCAAACGAATGTTTTAAATCAAATTCTTGGCCAGCTAAAATTAAAATTAAGTTACAAATGAAATATACTGCTAATGGCATGCAATAAAATATTATTTTACGAGGTACGTACTGTTTAGTTTGAATTCCGCCAAACGCTTCTTAGAATTGTACTGGCGACTGTAAATAAACTTAAAGTTATTTGAGAACCGCCCGACCATAACTTAGATGTTTCTCGTATTGCTGATAGCCTGCTACTCGTACTCGTTGATTTTTATATACACAAGTCCGAGTTTCTGAGAAAATATTATTGATATTAATAACAATGATACGCTGAGAAACTTGTAGGGAAACGAGATTTTTACGAAAAACAGAAATGTGCAATTACTTTTCGATTAACTTTTATCCTTTTCTCCCTTATATTTTACTCGTATATCCCATTTTTAATTTTGCGCATTTTTTAAAATTAGTCTTCTTTAGTAGCCTGTATCTTTTCTTAAGGTTCGTGGTGTTTCCATAGCAACTATCAAAAATATATTATAACGTTATTGACGTGATCTCTTAAGCACCACCAGATTAATGTATTTTTTCTGACTTGTGTTGAGAATTCTTTTATTATATCGAGAAGCTTAGTACAAACGAAGGCTTTATACAAACTTGTACTTATGACATGAACTTGACCGGAGTCTTCGCCACGACCTCGCTGCGATCGGCGGGAACTCATGAAGAAAGACCTCGGATAGTTTCAAATCAAATTGGACTTTCTCGATAAAATGAGCGTGAGTCAGGCCTATTAATAACTTAATCGTGTATTTTAAGTTGTCCCAGAAAGCCTCTTATAACGACGAATAAATGATTCCGTTATGGGGACGGGGCGTTTTTTAAGTAAATAGAGTAGCAGATGAGCCGGCAGCAATCACAAGTCACCACTGCCGCCTATAGGTACATATTTGACATTAGACTGTTAGTATCTATTACTTCTGTGTAAATTGTTAAGTAAAGATCATTCTAAAAAACTAATATAATAAAACCGTAACATCACGCCTATAATTTCCGATGAGGTAAGCACAGGAGTATAGTACACTCCCACGGTTCAGCAGTTACGTTACGCCAACATGGACGTACCATAGGTGGTACATTATAGTTATTATAATATTGTCTTGTTACCTTAATTCGCTTTCTTTGAGGTTATATTTAAGTTAGAATTTATTCCGTGAAAGTCAGAGTAGGGAGAGTAACTAAAATATTACTCAATAAATATTGCACGTATATATAACTAATGATAAGCGATGTTACACTCACATATTATAAAAAAATATTGCGTAATTATTTCTAACGATTTTTCTTAATATTTAAATTAAAATAAAATTATAGGCAAAAGGTGAAAAAAATGTTTGATTAATGCTGAAAAGAATTAAAAATCGAGTGATGAGCATATCGTAGGACGTAGATATAGCGAAGAGTATACGAGGTACCTATATGCAGGCAAATAGTGCTTTGATAAGCTCGGAAAGATTTCTAGTGTGAAACCAATACGCAAATACTAACTTATGCCTTGTGTTGATTAGTTAAATACGTTACTGGGCAAGAAACTTAAATAAAAAGAATCAGTACAAAATGAAATAAAGACTAAAAGACTATCAATTGCAATGAATTCCAAATTTCAGTTTAAGATTTTCATAATTTCAATTTATTCAGGTAAAACACCAGCCAGTTTAATCTATTATAATTATAATAGATTAAACTGGCTTATTACTTACGCTTATTTTGACACCAAAAGTTTAAACAAATGATACAGTACTTGAAACATGTTCATAAACACTATAACACCGCACCCTGTATATAGAGGCTCTGAGAACAATGCGCGTGGGTGTGCTGGCGGCGGAAATTGGACACACCGACACCAGATACTGGTATGCGCGTTAAGATTTCCTGTGCCCCGTGTTTAGTTCGCGACTGCCATACTTGAAGATCGATTTAATTTAAAAATGTTTATTAAACAATCAAATATGAACGTTTCGTACTACAACCATAGAAGAAACAAGCCTTGCATTGTACCACTGTTGCACAAACGTCGCTTTTTGGCTGCGATCTCGGCTGATTGAAAGCTCAGATGCGTGGGAAGATGGACTACGGGTTCCTAAAAAACCTTTATACGCTTTTTTGGCCAGTTTTAAGGCATGTCAGGGCTGCGCCAATGGGATATTCAACTTCTTGAGTGTCTCCTTGACACTTACGTTCCTTATAATTTGATATAAGGTCAGCGTTTAATTCATATTGTTTTCTATACCTAATTTTTCAATAAGCCATGTAGACGGAATAGTAAATAAAACCCAAGAAACATATGTTGCACTAAAAGATTTTTCATCAATTGTTAGGTTAGTAGGTGTATTGTTCATAGTTATAATAAAATATGCGGTAACGTATTTTTACAAATCGCTGTTTTGGACGCTGATTCATAGAGCGTAACAGAGCTTGGTTTTCAACATTAGCCGCGTATATGACCGCACTCACGTAAGCTTTGAGTAGGTACAGTTGGATGAAACACTCAACAGTGCCTTTGACAGATGTACAATGAAAGTTAATACAATGTGTCACATAATTATGTATATATGTATTTGAAACCAATGAGTAATGTGTATAAATGTAATATATAACAATTATGTGAATGTGACCTTTATGTTTATACAGAAACAAGCATACTGCACGCCACAAATAAACTTACAACTTTAAACTTATATTTTTAAATTAAGTTATGTATATGAAAACCGGCGCGCATGTATTAAGCGAATTGGGAATGTGAATATGTCAGGTTTTTAAGGTTAGGCATTGGCACTCTGTACTCTCTGTATACCCGGACCGACCCCGGTCAGGTTTTTAAGATTAGGCATTGGCACTCTGTACTCTCTGTATACCCGGACCGACCCCTTATTTTATATAGTATACGGCTGAACTAAGGAATGTGTCTGATAAGGACCATTAAAACAAGCAAATACGTATTTGACATTTAACTGCGGTTGATCAAATGTGACGCGGCGATTTCTCATCATCTATCTTCATCCCGTTGGCATTCATTGTCGGTAAAATTAAAATGGACTGTTGTTCTTTAACTCTTCTGATTCGGAGAGGACACCTGTGCCGATCAGTACTACGACAAAGATGTTGATGCTGATTATGATTGTACTTTGAAGAAATATGCAAATAATATGTAGGTACATAATAAGCATATCCATATATGTATACTGTTACCCTTATTTCCATAGCAGTAAGCAGAGACTGTAGAGTTTCATTGGCTATGGTCATGATAAAATTATTTTACCTCTCGTTTTATCAGTCGTTGTGGATGTTCGTCTATTAAAAGGAATTCGCATTTGTCGTAATTTAGAAATATTAAGAAGTACAGGTGGTATGAGCATAGACTATTAATAAACTTACGAATAATGTATATCGTTTTCACGTAGTATGTGGTAGATTTTAGAAATGGGAAAGTACAAGCAAGAATACTGAACTTAAAATGCTGTGTGAACGAACTTAGGCTTCAGAGAAGCGATAGCTCCCATATTAAGGTCTTTGATAAGCGATTCTTATTATCGATGAAGGGAACAGGCAACAGGTCATTTGATAAACGCATAGTGCATACACGTGCAGTGAAAGGAAGTTGCTCGCTTGAGGCCAAAATGATAATAAGCAGTAGTTAAACGAAATATGGGAAGACACACATATTATACCTACTCCTGAGAAGGCTATTGAACTAATCTCATGTGTCGTTTTGTGAAAACGTTTAAATGACCCTGATTTGTTATATATGTATAAAATTCATTGTCATGGATTAGTATTCGCTATAAGTTTTCCATGACAATAAATAGATGATGATACCTTCTGGCCGCTTTCGGGCGGGGCGACCTAACTTTTGCTCTACGGTTGTTGCGTTACTCTTGTGTTCTAATTTGAGTTATATAATAACATATTTTTAATTTAGAATAAATCAATAAGAATAAATATTTTATATCAGCATTCAAGGCCAAATAGAACTATAAATGTCAGGCTGATATTAGTATCGCAGTGATGAGATAATTTTAATGTTACGTTATGACATGTTATGACATCAGAAACATTTTAATAATCATTTCGCATAATGTTGTAAAACGCACACGTCACCATAAAGTCTAGTAGTTTTTAAGGATTCTGTGCTAATGGATAGTAAATGTGATTAAACATATCGTAACCTAGGTCAAATAGGTTTTTTCGAGATAGCTTTATCTGGGATAGCGAATTGGGGAGTTAAGACCTTTCTGGAATCAGAGAGCCTATGAAGAAGGACCTCGGATAGGCCGAAACTAGTCACTATCGTGATAAAACATACGTGAATTAAACGCTACATATGATTTAACCGTAAATAGTTCATCGTGTATATTCACAAAACATTTAATAGTTTGATAGTGATGTTTAATGAAAATGCAAATCTGGCTTCAATGACACCAAAGGACCGTATATCGTCCAATTCCGAAGCTGACAGCCTATAATCAGAGTCATATCGTTACTCTCATGAGGTCGTGATGATATCGTGTCGTAACGCAGTCGCGAGTGTGCAATTGATTTATGTCGCAGTTATCGTTCAACTTGTCTCCAACAAAGATATTGGACTTGAACTTCGTTAAAGTCATGTCCCCTTGAAGTACAAAATCTCCATTTGTTCTCACGATCATAGACAATTCTATTTGTTGTAGTAAACAGTTTTATGCTGGTCGAGAGTTATATGCGTCGTTCGCGAAATGTCATCTGTTTCATATTACTACTATTCTGTTGTTACAGTGGTATATTTAACTGCTGAGTCGAAAATTGTGAATTTGATCTACGCATAAACAAATATTTTTAGGATCGGTGCGATTACTTCTTCTATGCCTGGTTTAAAGTTACGTATGTAATTTTTGTATGTTTGTTTGTTAGTTGTCTCGTTGCCACAGCACACATTCTTCCTAGTTTTAGATCAAATAGGACTGTATGTGGAAATATCTCAACTTATTATTACTATACATTTATATCTCTCACATATTAACTCTGTTATTTAAAATATTACTCGTCTCCGCGGATTCCGACGCGTAAACTTATAATTGGACTGTCAAAAAATCGCCTGTCAAATTTTACGGTTTTTTTTATTAGGGTGCCCTTCAAGTCATAAATCATATACAGATAAATTATTTGTATGACAGTTCAAAGAATACGCATATAAATAATGTCTCTAAAATCGTATAATTCATATATACATACATATGTACCTAATTAGGTACGCCTAAATAGGTCATTTCTAAATTCATATTCAAGATTTAATAAACGCTAGTCATATCACGTTTTCACTTTAAAACCACTGAACTGGGTGTTGCTATAATTTTGTCTAGAGATCGTTGGAACCTTGAAATAAAAGCAGATTACTTCAAATACCATTCGGAGACAATATAAATAAAATAAATAAACTATAAACATAATCGTGAATATACAACTTTAATTTATCATATCTGTCGATATATGCGATGCGGCTAAGCGCCTAGGTAGGTTGCTGGTAAATCTCCCCTTGTATAATATTTATTTGCAACACGAGATTGTGCAAATAGGTCTGGTTTCATATAAAACATGTAGTGGCTATCCACGACTATAACTTACTGTGTCTGGATAGTGAGAAAAGTTATTTTATACATGAGCATAGGAAGTTTAGTTAATATAATAAATAAATAAGCAATTTTTAATATTAAATCATCCGTCAGGCAGAGGGTACGTTTAAGTAAAGTTATCTATAGAGAGGAAGTATACCAGGTATATTATGTATAAACAAATGATCCATTATTTCACGTCACTTTCATAGATTATCTGTAAAACTTTTTTTATTATCGCTGCTTTAAATATTTGTCTTACGATTATATTCCGTTATTTTGAACCTGTGATTGTGAGGCCGGGTCCTCAAATGGAACTGGCAGGTCTCAAAGCAATCATTTCCAGGATACCGTTATTTTTATTAGAATAATAATATTGTGGCGTGCCTTAGCAAAAAAAAACTACTACTATATAGCAACATTGTTAAACGATTTTGTATGACGGATTAATACTGATTGTGTTCATGTGATTACCTTACAGCCTTTGATAATTTTAAATTTAGAATTTTGTTGACATTGACATTGGATATTTCTGACAATGTTGTGATTGCTGCGTCGCGATAAGTGAGTCGACACGTGAACATTTTTGCTTAAATGACAACTTACCTATGTGGGTAGTATTTCAAATACCAACGGTAATTAATGGTATTGTATTTAACGAGCAATTAAAATAAAACAAACAATGCGAATGATGATGTTGAATGCACATGTTGGCACAGACCAACACTTACCCATCTTGACCAAATATATCAGACACTGGGAAGGAATAAGTGAGAAGTCTACGAAATCAACGAACATGTGTAAAGAGAGTGATAAGTATTAAAAATGCAACTCTATTTTGTGTTGGTAGAGATATTTGTCACTCAGCGCTCTTTGCCTACCTCATAAGGGACCTGGTGGGATAGTGTAATTATATTTTGCCTGGATATAAATATACAATTGACAGCTTTTTGGTAATGACGGTGCAGTAATAAGTGTGTCACGGTAAAAAAATGAAAACCAGTTTCAGGGCCCACAGGCAAGATGAGAGAGATCAGTCTGTTAATGATACAGACACGAAAGTATCAAGATGTCTGTCACTGATTAAGGGTTTATGTAACCAGTAAAACGAATTTATGATACGTATGAACCTTTATGAAGAATAATTCATCTTTTATTTAGCGCTTGTCATTCCTGTACTGTTTACTGGCGGTCAGTTTTAAATATATGGTCTTACGTAACAATGAGTGAGTCCAAGATCAGAAGGTCCTCGAAGGCATTTAAGTACTCTGTTTTGTTCCTGTTTTTCAGTGTTAATGAATATACTGAGTCATAGCTACCAAGAGTTGATTGGTCCCAAGGAAAGCTAGTTATTGTATTTTACATATCAACCCTTATCGATTTATATCATTTAAAGATATCTCGCTAATAAATAATAGGTATTCTGCATCATCTTGAATGATCAATGAAAATTGTTTAAACCAGTTTTTTCATCAGTGAACTCAGATGAAATTCCAATGACTCAAGAATCTAATGTAACTTATATCTCCGCCAATCCGCATTTGACCAACCTGGCGGAGGATTCTCAAATCTCGCAGTTGCGGGTTCAATCATGACGAGAAATGGGACCTACAACGAGTTACAGTGTAGGTATTAAGTTTTTCATAATAATATGTTATTATAACATATATTGTCTTCTTACTTGATCGTAAATTGCTTCCAATTATTGTCATGTTTAGGTATATAGGCCTGAATTAGAATGTCTGTCCGTCGTTTTGCCTATGAATTAATTTTGAGTAAACTTCTTAGTTAGACCAAGCATTGACAACAGAAGTTAATAGTAAATTTATGAAGTTTGTTCCAGATGTATTAATTCGTCGCTAACACAAATATGAAGCTAGAAAACTCAACTAAGCTACTCGAAAGGAAAACTTTGTAAAATGGTATTCCAGGAATAAAATAAATTCAGTTGCACCAAAGTAATCATAGTCAATTTCGCCCCCTTTACATACATATGTATTATTTTTGGTCCAATGTTATTGTAACCCAGATTCTATACTATAGATAAAATGTTTCTATTGATCGAACTGATTTTTTTAACTTGTAATTTTTTTTAAACCCACATTGAACTGTTGGACGGCGCGTCCGAAATAAAATTGTTCAATTGCGACGATAATGCTGCTGTCACGCTAATTGATTTACGACGTTGATTTATTCCACATTACAACGCTCTGTATACCTCACACATGTTTCACCAAGCACGTTCAGCGATTAGCGAGTATAAATTTGTTCGCTTGCGCTAAAACGTAAGAATTTCCTATGAAGGTACTCGAAAACATAGTGTGAAACATTTTTTAAAAGTCAATAACTCTGGAAATAATAAAGTAAGATTTATAATTGATATTTTATTTTCTGGTACGTTTTAATCTCTATCTCCCTGGAATGATTGATCAACTCGTTACGAAAACATCTGTAATCTGTATGTTTATTATTGTGACCAGTTGGTAGTTCTTAATAGAATATTTTTATAGTTAGAGTTTATTTGTTTTACATTCTACTTATTTTTTAAACGTCCACCGAAAATTCACATCACCAAGGGTAGACTAGTAAAAAATCCAATAGACATTAAGTCCTTCCATTGTATAAAACAAGTCTATTCCCTTCTATTCCATGGGACGTATGTACAACGTAACTGGTGAAAAATGCTAGTACTAGCCTACTCTGCCTAATATTTCGGAACTACAGGAGTGACGACATCTTAATAAATAAATTACACGTTAAAACTTAGCTTGTCGCTGTCTAGGAAATTTTCGCTCCTCTCTCCTATCGCCTCCAGATGACAGTGAGACAGGTCATCGCGTGACGCGGCACGAATTATGAGCTGAATTGACACACCATATGTCACAGGCCTTCACGTTATTGCTCGAAATTGACGTAAATGTACGCTCTGTTGTTTATGTGCTCTGAGGCCAACTGTTAAATTACCAGGTTTTGTCCAGTTCTGGGTAAACGGGCAACGGTCCGAATGTGTACGACCTTTAATGTTCGAAAAAATTAGAAACACTTTTCTCATTATCATAACATTATCAAACACTGTTATGATTTTCATGGAAGTGGCTTGTTTCTTGCAAATGTAGTCGTCTTAAAGATTTTTGAGAATCAGTTTATTTAATATGTCCATTCCATTTCCATACATGACATGCAATTATGCATTATTAAAAAAACACTAAAAATATATGTACAAGATTTACTTAAAAATATATATAAATATTATGTTATACTCTGTTGTGTTGTCGTGATATTGTAAAGCTTCTTCGGTCGTTTTAGTTCTAAAGGTTCTATTTGCAGTATAAATAACGTTTATATTAACATACCTTATTAAGCTATATAACTTTTTGCCCTTACATAATAATTACCTATTAACTGAGATATTACCGCATCATTATTCTTATTAATATAAATAATGAACCAGTTTCCACGAAGACGTTTTAGATCACACGATCAAAAATATCAAACAAAAGACATCATGCAAGGAATGCAAGAACAATTACTAGAATTATTGATGTAGGTAGATACAAATATTGGCGTCTCATGATGGCTAACACCTCAAGCAATAATCGCTCTTAGAGACTTATAAGTAAAGCTTGTTTGTTGCGCCTTTATGAAATGAAACCGTAAACATGATACAAACACATTGTCAGTACGTTTCTTTTAGATGTCAATAGATTATGAAAGACGTCAGTTGCAATCGGTCGATATGTTGATGAATGTAACGGTGTACGAAATTGTCGGAATAATGAGACCAGAAGAAGTCACGTATGAGACGGCATACGGTATTTATTGGGAGTTGATTATGTCTTGGACAAAGCAGAGGTCCAACTAAAATATTGTACATTGTTAAATACATATGTTCAGGACAAATCCCTTACTACGAGATAGGTGTAGAGCAAGAAAAACACAGAAGCACAGAGGATCGATAGTTTGCAAGAATATTTCGCACTCCGTGTTCTTTGCCTTCCCCGTAAAACGATTTAACAACATAATATGCAATATTAGAACAATAAACTGGTATGTGAACCCAAACTAGGCAGATATTGTAATAATGTAGGTACATAAATAGACAGCTGATAAATTGAATGTTGATAAACTAATACTCTTAGACACAATAGGTTTATTACTCGTGCTTAGCGCATAAATATTTGTCCTACATTAGAATCGAACCCACAATCTTTACCTCAGCGGGCAGCCACCAACCATTACACCAACAAACCATTCATGCGAACAGAAATTCGAACATCAGCCAAAAGCATAATATATAACATCACGTCAGAGATTATTACAAAAACCTTCCTTTGTACAGAAGTTTCACTTTACTCACCTGGCTATCAAATTTCTGATTCGACATCTGTGCTAGCTCAAGTCAATGTGCCAATAAAAACATAATATCACACCGCGGCCGTATGATTCACATCTGTTGCTTTTTCTATACAACGTCGTAAATCAGCTCCGTTCCATTCATCGGTTGTTTACGTTCGCTTATCGTTTACTATGTACTGCTTGGTGAATGAAATTCGGCAACAGAGTAGGTGAGCAACAGATAGTGGTAAAACCTGTAGAGTAGGTTAGTACCAGAGTAGATACGCAACAGAGGGTAGGAACAGGAGTAAGAAAACACTAATAAATAATAATAATAAGAAGAAAACACTAGAGAGTTAAAAGTGCCAGTGAGTGATGAGCATTAGAGTAGAGAATTAGTGAGTACCACAAATACTTTAATACTAGAAAGTAATGACCACCAGAGAATGGGTAAGTACCACAGACAATGTGTGTACCACAGAACAGATGACGATGTGAGCACGTGAGGGTGTCATGACGTCGTTGCATACATTTATACTGCACGATGGTACTGTTCGTTGGCGATTTGGTATATTCTGATACATCTGGCGGATGTCGTAACGATATCGTTATACGTAATTATTTTTACAACACGCAACACATTAAACAGCTTGCACTGTGTAGTTTATAAATGAATATGTAAGGGCGCCGAGGGATGTTGTAGTAAACTTTAAATTTCGAACAGCCATCGTATATCGTGATAATTTGTCGTTTTAAAAACCCGCTGTTATAATTTGATGGCTTTGTTTTATTTTTAATGTATTTTTACAACCTATTTTTAGCCATGCTGTTAATCTAAAAAACTTAATTTAGGTAGACCGGTGATATACGAATAATTAAAAAATCATGTTTTTGAACTGTTAATTTAAGTTGTACCTACTTTCGGTGGGATTGGTAACTTTTTTACTATCGTACAGATGCATTTTACATATCTGTTTATATCAATAATATTATTTTGCCAGTTCATCAGTGAGCTAGGCATAGACTAAGGATTTCTTACTTTTATCTCTATAACATAATATATTCTTTTCTATAAAAGGTAGACCTGACATAAAATCGATGTCCTAAAAATACATAGATTAAAACACAATTACATCAATATATATAAAAAAATATTTATTGTTCACGTTCATTCTGTCAATGTCAGAGATAATAGTCAGCGGTCAATAAATATCACAGAGTAGACATTTATAGAGATACACTCTTTGACAGAAGAACATCACTAACATACAAATGTTTTCATTAAATACAGACTATTTTCAACTACTGTATGGTTTCTCTTGACGGGACGTATAACATAACAGGTGAAATGTTCTAGTGCTACCCTCCTCCGCTTATTATAAATGACTGTAACAGCGGTAATAACTGATAGTTCAGACTTCAAGTACCTACTTAGAAAAAGGGATCAGCTTTCGATTATACTAATGTTTAACACATATCACTGAGTATAACTGTGCAGAAAATCCTGGTTAGCACTTCTTCACTGTCGAACAACATCATGGGAAAGGCAGCCTTATCACGTACGCAGAGATTCCTTTCAGACCACTAACAGGTAGAACAGAGACATGTAACGTGTTACAAAATAATATCTTGATACAACTGCTGGAACTTCAATGACGCTACCGTCATCTAATACCAAATGAAGAAGAGCCTATGCTTTGGCAGACCGACTGATAAACAAATTTTATGTTATAGACACTTTAATATACACCAAGAAGCAGTAAAACTAATGATCATCGCACGAATATACATATATTGGGCGGGATTCGAACCCTCAACCTTTCGCTCAACAATTCCACTAGTCATTGGACCAACAGGCAAAACTAGACAATATTGGCATAAATCCCACACTTTTCAAACCGCTCGAAGTAGTTCTGCGCAGCGGTTATGTGGGTCATTTGAAATTTCTCGCCTCACAGCTCGCCACTCGTAAATCAATTAAAATGTCTGCGAGTCGATTCGCCTGTATATCTGCCTCGCTGTGGAAGATCGTAAAAGTTTGCTCGAGATAATAAAATTTAACTTCTGATTGGTTAACAGTGATCTAAAGTTATGGTTTTACGTTCCAACTTTGAACTGTTGCGATGTATTTAATTTTTCGACGATAAGACCGTGCTGGCGTGCAGTCTCGATGAAGAAATATATTTATAGTATTATATGTATATACATATAATATGTATATGTATATACATATAATACGTATGTAATCAACTGCCTTGTCGGTCGGGTCGTTGCAAGCGCGACTTCCGATCTAGAGATCCTGGCTTCGATCTGCGTGTCGAGAAAGTATGAAAAGTCTTTCTATCTTGAATTTCTCTGTGGTAGCGGAGAGTTTGGATTTGTTGCCGTGTACGATAATAGGCTCGTCTCCAAATCCATGGTAGGATGTACAACATAACTGGTGAATCCCGGCGAAAAGATGTTATATATATACATATATGTACGTCCATGCAAGTATATAATACGTTAATATTACTTATTTTTCACCTTAAGGAATGCGACTCATATTGCTAATAAAAGCAACTAAGGTTATTTTTAGATAAATTAATTCCAATTATATCACAATGGATTCCCACAAAGTAATAGGTACAGTACCTACTGATACAATTGAATAGTTATGTACCAATATTGGAATATTTACTATATATTCATTATTATGCGGAATAGGTCAGAAGATCAGGTCAGGAGTCAAAAGGTCACATATTTCTTGTAATTACTTTCACAAGTCTTAGTAAGTCTCCCAACCAGCATTTGCTTTACGTGACCCTCTAAGCCTTTTTGTTCTGAGAGACCGACGTCCACTAGTGGAACGAAAAATGGCTGGTGATGATGATGATATTAAGTAAGAGAGCAATGACATTTCATCTTTATTACTGATTACATAAAATATGTTAACATCAAACAATCACCTTCTAGAGTAGCTATTCTGATTGGCATACACTAATCGCTTAAATTTAACCACAGTTCCCCTGGCGAAGATTTGTTGATCTGCAGCTTTTTAAAACAACAACCACCAATTTTCATTAATAGGTAATTCATCATAATTTATTTTATTCATTAATAATTCATTATATTCAAAATTCATTGAAATAAGTATAAAACCAAAATGCAACGGAGACCTGGATTCGTACAAGTTGGAATTGTTCAGGATAAGAATGACTGGGCACTTTCTAGGCTAGTGTGCTACATCCTGAGTTATATCTCTCTTACCATCAACTGATATTATAGCCGAAAGCAAGCCCATAGCAATAAAGATAGCATAGCATAGCACATAGCAAGATGGCGATCGTTTCAACAAAAGAACGGAAGATTTCAAGATAATCAAGTATTCTAATCATGTTCACAGTCCCTTAGTAACTTCGGTTACACACAAAAACAGGATGCCAGTCCACCGCACAATACCAAATTCGGTCAGTTCCGTAAGTAGCGGTATCACCATACAAAACACCACAGAAAAACGGCCATTATCTTGGCGCAGTCACGACTTCCATCCCATTGTTGCTTTTGGCAGTAAACTTCAAAGGGATATCATTTCTCGCTGCGGCCGCGCTCCACTGAGCGCAGTGTTTTGGTTTGGTTTGTTTGTCTCTTTCGTCAAAATATCCAAACACGGGAACGATGGAAGAATCAGTTTCAATTTCTTTTGGTAGGTGTGCTCGGCGTAACCCTTAAGGGATCGGGCATAGAGATATATCTCATATTGAGAGGGTTAACGTCTTAGTCTATCACGCTGGCCGTGTGCGGGTTGGCAGACTTCACACACCTCCGATATTTTTTTTTTATAAATTCAAAGGTGTGCAGGTTTCCTCACGATGTTTTCCTTCGCCGTTAGCAAATGATATTTAAACTAAAAACGCACTTTTATAAAGAGGTGCGCGCCATGAATTTGAACCCATCACCCCTAGGAGTGAGAGGCTGAATTCTTAACCACTAGGCTATCACTGCTTAGTATGCATTGCATGATAGTAATTGATGGATTACTTACGTAAGTGAGAACGCATAAAGCAGTGTTATTTAGAGTAGTAAATAATAGTTTAATCTGCTGTATAACTTTTATCTTCAATTTCCGGGTATCCGGATATAAGGGGACTTTAATGAACAACGTGCTTCAGAATTAAACCGACCGCCGTCTTCAGGGAATCATCTGTTTGATGTTAACGGGATATAAATTTTCAGTTCCGGCTAAAAGACGCAAAACTTTGATTTCTACGTTAATGGATATTTCATTTAATGGTATACCACCTGCGTGTTAATAATATACAGCGTGTTCACTTTTTGTGATAGGAAAATTCCGTTATTCCAAATTTTTAATGGGTATCAAACGACACCTTTGAAAGTTTGAAATGATTCGCTTTCTTCAGTATTTTTTGTAAATTAGTGTTTTGACAAATACGAAATTAATTTCCATTTTTAGATTTATTTGAATTAAAAAGTTCTTCGAAATAGATATACCTAATATACTAAATTACTGTTAAAATACTATTAAAAAAATCTGCTTCAATACGTATACCGCCATCTATCGACGTGCGATGTAAACAATCGATACCGATTTTAGTGGAAATGTGACAACACATGTGACATTAGAACCTCTTTAACATTAACTATAATTAATTAATGTCATAGTTGCAAATGAGTCAAGACACTATTATGGCATAGTCAATACAGAAGTTTAGAAATTACTGCTTACACTCAAACCTGTATCTTGGTAGGATATAAGAATTTATTTCGATGTAGAAAAATATTACTATTAATTAATATTCGTTTCATTATGATTGATTTAAAAGTCAAAGTTTAAATTATAATATTTTAAAATCACAAACCTCTGTACTTACCTTTACTTGTCGTTAGTATCTTTAATCTTTTTTATTAGGTGTGTAAGTGATCCTGTGTCTACAATAGTAGTTAAAAAGGAAGCGGAAACTCTCAGATAATCTTGTTTAACTTGACACTAAATTACTTAGCGCTTGACAGCTTTTAAGTTATGGTGCGCATCCACTCGGTCGAATAACATTTGTGTTATGGTGCGTGTACACTTGGTCGATTAACACCACATTGAATATTTACAAAACATCTGTTGATTTTCTAATATATCAGAGATAGAATACCTATGTACATATTTTGTCGTACATTTTATCGTTCGTTGATGTAGAGATAATAATTTTTATTTTGTGATTAAAAACTGTACGCGCTTACACTAAAGATTTATAACTACTACAAAGGGGCCGAATTTTATTAAATTGGTGAATCCTTAGATAACGAAAATACATATAATAAATATTGTAAAAAAACATTTAAAATTAAAATTATAAAACTTGCCAATACATGAAGTTTAAAAATTTAAATATTCTCATACATTCCTTGTGAAATTCAGATACAAGTATTACCCTATATATATAAACTGAAGAAACATTATGACGACGGACTTCGGACCATAAAATGATGTAATCAGGTTTCATTGAGACGACGCACAAAAACGTGTAAAACGACTTCAATGAAAATTCCTTCGCGACTGAAGAATGAGTGCGCAATCAAACCCAGCTATGTTCCAGTGACATATTTAGTGGACATAAATAGACGACATGAATGGGCTTGATAGGTCACCTGTGAGATTGGAGTCACTGGTTTGACGGCTAAGAATAGGCATAGGAATAGAAGGCACGAGGAACTACACACATACTGGCTGCTTCATTTTGTGTGCAAAATTTGTATTCGCGACGAGACAAACAAGAGTTTACACAAAATTTACGCAAAAATACTCAAATTTGGACAAATTGAATTTCATAACGAAACTATATAAGTAGTTGTTACTTGTAACTCCGTCAGCGTTATAAACGAAATAAATTCTATAGCAATTCCAATCCGTTGTTACAATTCTTTTAGGGACTAGTTTTCGGAGGATATTTCGTTCTAGGTCTTATCGCCGGGTTCAAGCTCTCCCTATATAAAATCTAGGGAGTCGCGCATAAATACGATGTTATTTCAAAATGTTTATAATACACTTATGTAACATCAGACGTATAATCCCCGAAGGGCTAGACAGAGGAGTGGGGTACACTCCCACGTTTCACCAGTTACCTTTTAAGTTCCATGGAATAGGTGGTTAGCCTATTGCCCTACACAGCCAGCCATGTGACGACCAATCTAACAAAGGCTGTGGGTATGGTAATCAAGCAACTAACAAAATACTTACGATATATGTATAAATATACTTACTTGGACATTTTTATAACCAAACAAATAACAATATCAAATTGTTGATATGATAGAACAAATGTCGTTGGCCGCTACTCTGTGTACAATAGTAATATATTATACCGAAAATTATCTAAAAAATTTAAATATGTGCGTGCGATAAACGTTCATATTTAGTCTTAAAAATTCTCAGAAATTTCGTGACGTCACTCGTATTAATACAATTTTAATATCTGTCAACTATAAATCGTCAAGTTTAAATCGCACGGGGTACGCAGCGGGCACTGAGTGCCAAATTATCCTTTCAGACCTGACTTACTCTTCTATATTCATTGCTTCTTATACACGCACGCCGTTTTCATGGACTACTGCCTTCCTCATCGGAATTATACTCTATTCTCTAGATACTATGTGCGTTAACTCTAGAGGGTTCTAAAAAAAAATTATTATAAAGAAATTAAGAATTTCGGAACTATACTATAAACACGTGATTGTATAAAATTATCAGCGTGATATTTTTATTTATTAATATTCAAATAACTTATCTAATCAATAAAACTATTTGATGTTCTCAAAAACATGTGAAGTACAACTTATCTGAATGTGCCTATAGATTAGGAAACTCCTGAGTATAAAATTGTCTTTTCCCAATAGACGAAATAAAGACAAATAAACGTAACATCACGCCTATAATCCCCGAAGAGGTAGATACATATGTATGTTAGGCACCTATTCCATGGAACTTAAACGTAATTGGTGAAAATTGGAAGTGTACTACACTTCTCTGCTTACGAAATGAAGACTAAAACTTTATTGTAAAAAAATTAAGTGTAAGAAAATCCGTTGTGCAGGATTCGAATACGAGAGAACTGTAACCTTCTGATACTGACCTATATCCAAAAGGGGAACAATAAAAAGTACTTAATAATATGACAATAATAATAATGAATTCTAAATTGAGCTTATAGCTGTTAGCAAATTAAATACAAAACGTCACCAAAATGACTTGCAGTTAGGACTAAGATTTAAAGTATTTTTAATAGTTGTATCTCATATGCATTCTATGTATATTGAACACTCACCAAATCTAAATGTTACAAAATATTTGCGTAATCAAATCGGCCATGTTGGTATGATTCGATATAATAAAGGTTACATTCACGTTTGCCAAAATGGCTGTCGTTTAATTGAGGCGTCGAAGGCTGAGTGAGATCATATTGAATTGTTCGTGAAAGTGGTGCCTAAGTGTGAAGCGGGAGCGACTTGTATTAAATTGTTACAGAACAAAGTTTGGATATTCGTAATTTGTATAAATTTCATATACAAAACGAAAAAGGAAATAATTTTAGATAGGTTGGTAGATTTGTAAATTAGACGTTGATTGAATCGGAACTTTGATAGTAGAATATATTGTTTTGCGTTGGTTGTCGAATTTTTGTGAAAATTTTGTCCTGCAAATTATATTTCTATTAATGGTATTTAAACTCAGTACAATCAGTAAGTAGTTACTCTAATATACACCAATAATTGACTACATACTCAAATGGTAATAACAGAACGCTGTTATGCTAAATGTATGGCGTACACAGTAACGGAATCTATTCAAAAGTTCTGACATAAAATACAAATATAATTTTTAACAATAATATTTAATATGTTTGAAATTATACTATATATACATTTTATTTTAATGTTACATACATAACTTTTTATTTTATTGTTATTTATACCTGTATTTTTCATACCACTAAATTCCTTGTATCTCGTCACTTGACCGCCCTCACGTACACCCATGAACTATGAATGTGTCGCCTAGACCTGAATCACCAAAAGCTACGTTTTTATTAGTCTACGTGTATTTTTATATGATGTGCAACGGACGAGGCGATTATAGAGACAGCTCATCGATAAATATAGCACAAATATCATGCAAATTAGTCTCTACGCACTGTCATACAAGTCGCTGAATATCAGAAACGACTTGTGAAATACGCAACCGTGGGCACGGTTGGTCTATTGAAGAGTTTTTGTATGTCGTAGAAAATAAGATATCTGTTATTGTTGTCATTTCAATACAATATATTCAATAGAAATTTGCAAGTTATTTGCATTTAAAGACAAAGATATCCAAAGACACGGACATTCGATATCGGTATACGAAATAGTCGTTATAGAAATACTGTTAAAGGCCCCTAAAGATCGAGCAATCGTAACAAAATAAGACATTTTCTTAACGCTGATTACTCGCTCTCTCATGTTCATTGACGTTCTAAATAAGAACATTAGTTGTAGCCGTCACGGAGGGAACTACTGCTGAACTGCATACGCGCCGTACATATTAATGGCATCCATACAAATAAATGGAAAAACGGAACTCAAATTCCAGATGGGGAACGCTGCCGATGAAAACCCTAATGAATATTGAAAGCACGCCCTGCGACGCCTTAACATTTTTATTTAACTTCGTCTCAATGACAATACTGCAACTGTGTCAACATTATCTCCTGGGTGCCTAACGCTGTGTTCACATTGATATTGGAATACCATGAAAAGTATTTTTGCGATATTCTGAGTGCCTCGTTGGTCGAGTACTTCCAAGCGCGACTGTCGATCAAGAGGTCACATGTTCGATACCCGGATCGAGTACTATTGAGGGTTTCTAGATTATAATGCCGTAGTTAATAGTTCGTAATTTGGATTTGTGCCCCGTGTATGGCTATAGTTTCACCTGCAACTTCATGAGATGTATAACATGGCAAGTGAAACGCAGGAGTACTACACTCCTCTCTCAACCCCTTAGGAGAAATATAGGCGTGATGTTGTGTTATTGTGGACTATTCCATGATGAGACGTAGAATTTAACAACTGAATGGCAATAGTGTACTACACACCTTTGCCGAACCTTTCAGGGAATACAAGCGTAAAGATAATAATATTTTTTTTTCTGTTACATGCTTCTCTCTCAATATATGCATTGGTATTTGTGTGATATACATATATGTATGAATATACGCATATATTAGTGTGTGTAGACCGCTATGGTAAACACGCCCTAATCCCAAGACAATGAACGAAACCACAACGAGTAAACTAACCAAGTAACAACATTTCCACAGTCAACATAAGCGGCTATTGACAGTTATAGCAAACTCAGTTTTAAGGTCGTCACAGACGAGGCTTTAATATACATTAATAATATTAACATATACTATACTACATTGCTGCATACTGCCACAGACAGTAGCTATGCTATGCTATCTTTGGGGCCAGAGTATACGCACAAATGTCTTATTGTACCGTGATATGTCTTGTTATATCAGTTCACATATTTTTACGCCATAATAAAGATATATATTATAGCTACGTATGTGGTCACAAGAACGTTACTATAGAAAATCTATTGTCATATATGGGAATGTGCTTTGCTATCATATATACTATAACTCGGTGTATCACGAACTTTAAGAGATGTCTTTCACTGTGTTTAAACAACGGTTATAAACTGCATATACAGTACATTGTAGCTTAACTTCCAGTAACCGCCCCATTCATTAACGCTAATAGCGGTATTAGTAATTATGGCTTTGTCTCTTTTCATTGTATATTAATTACACCGAAAGAGAGCCAGACGGATATATTATGAGATAAAAATATTACCTAAGAGCTGAAGAATGAAAATAGCTTAAAAGATCACGTCTTGAAAGAGGCAACATAATTGCTGTTTTACTGTAACATTGTTTTATTTGCATTAAAGGTGTATGCAATCCTAATGGATGGCTCCGAAGGTAACCAACTCATAAATACAAGTTAAGTCTAAGGATAGAGATATGTATATGGTAGGTCTACTCGATTCGTTCTGTCTGCCTCGTAATGACGTGAGTCTCGGCATGATCATATAATAATAATAAAAAGCTCTCATTGTAAAAATATTTGTTGAATGTAAAACTGAACAATGCACCTCAAATTACACTTCCGGTTATTATGTTTTTGATGCAATCTTATTCACACTATGTAGTGTTCGTTTACTGCAACCTTTTTAAAACCACAATGTATACTTAATAGACATAAAACATCACAATATGGAAAACAAATTTCTCTGTTGAAAACTATATTGTAGGATACAAAGTGCTAACAATGAGACACCCATACAAAAAGTTCTATAAGGCGATAAACAATTTATGTAACCGTTCATAATTGTTATGATCTTATTGTTCTACAGTCCCACGTTCTGTTAGGAGCCCACAAGTGACCTTAAAAGGCGTCATCGACTGGAATCACAAGTTCAAACAAGTATTTGACACCTCCCAAGGCGATCGATTGAACTGCTGACATGAAGGCTAATGAGACAGAATTCATGGGAAACACAAACATGCTAATATTCAAGTTGATTTTTAATCACAAACACGAGAACACATGTAGCAAGTGTTCGCCAGTTCCTGCTTACCTCTTAAGGAAGTATGCGTATTATTATGTAGTTATATATTATATAGTTACGTTTATAAGAAGTGGCAAGGAAAAATTAGAAACTAGAGTTACAATTTTGATTGAATTAGTCAATATGAGCCTGGGTAGTCTAAGAGAGGACGATGATAATGACTAACTTTTGATTTTCAACTTTTTAATAAAAAATTACCACGTTGTATGGAAATGATTTATATTTTCGCTTAGATGTCCACGGGTAATTACTAGCAAAATTACCTTTTGTCAATTGTCAGTGAGTATTTCAAGATACTATATAGAAACGCAACATCACGTCTGTTATCCCCGGAGGGGTTGGCAGAGGAGTGTAGTAGTACACTCCCCCGTTTAACCAGTTACGTTTACGTCCCATGGGAGAGGTGATGAGCCTATTAACATAAATTATCTAATGATCACTGATCGTTTTTACATTACGTAATTTTATTAGTCAATACTAAGAAATACACCAGGAAAGATGATTTTGGAAAAAAAATATTGTTATCTAAAAGAAATGTGTTATCGCTTATATAAGAGTCATCATTGAAGTCGGTTACGATGCTATGACAGTGGCACTCGAAACACCGTAACAATGCTTATCTCACAACTGACAGATAAGCAAGCAGATACTAATGACAAGTAGTCTGTTTATAAATCGTTTTGTCAAATGTCTTTTTAAATAAGCAACTTCTACTTTTTTAAAGAAGCGAGTGTTACCAACCCGCACTTGGTCAGCGTGAGAGACTACGGCCTTCAGTTTCCTCAGACTAAAAGAGACTTTCATCCAACAGCGAAATGATATAAGGGTTGGTGACGTTGAAGTTTAACCATCCGCTTTTGTATTAGTGGTCGGACGGCATACAAAATTTGATCTGAATTCTTTAAATGTTCAGTTTGAATATTTATGTCACTGAGTATGCCTTCATATATTGCTACTATATGACCATAGACTATTTAATATTTTACTTTGACAATATGAAGGAAAATAATGAATATTTTATTGTCCATAGATTTTTAGCTCTCCACTTCATTTCTATGCCTGCTAAAGCTCAAAACTCTTTGTGGCTGCAGTAAACTTTAAAAGGGGTAAAAAGTTATTTCATGTACATAGGTATTAATAAATATATACATAGATACTTATTGTAAGATGTTACATAAGATTCAAAAACAAAGTATGAGGCAATGTGAGGCCACTTATAGTTGAGTCTTCGCACATAGACAATCGCGATGAGCTAGTCAATGACTCAAGTGACACTTTTAGTGAATACCTGCTTTTGGGCTGTGTCGTTTAATTGAAAATGACGTCACCTCACGACATGACGTAATGTGAATATCAACAAATATTACGTTCCTAAATAGAGTACGTTAAGCGTGATATGATAACATCATCATAATGCATACGTTTACGGACTTATGTTTCTACCAATTAATATATATCTTGTCACGCCTATATCTCGTAGCGCTAGGTAGAGACGAAGGATTACCACTCGCTACCATCCTAAAAGTTTTTACCTCATGTACATTTATTAAGTCGCCATACATACCCGTGTGTTAAAAGATTTTGTTGATTTTTTGTAGGCACCTATGCAATATTTTTAAATTTTAGCGTGAGCTTAAGTTGAATTCCAAACCGGTTAAACTATTGATTATAAATGGCTATGACTTTTTTATTATAAAATGTTTCCTAATTAACATGTAGTAGGTGGTATCCCTATTATATTTATTAAATCTCCGTTACAAGTTTTAATTTCGTTGAACTCCAGCACAATTTACTTCAATGTGGAGAACAGCAACAGAAATTGAAAACACTGGATGAGTGTTAACAATTAAAGGTATAGACAGAGGTAGACAGAGTGTAGACAGGCAGTCTCAGAGGTCTACTGAGAGTCTCAGAGGTCTACTGAGAGTCTCAGAGGTCTACTGAGAGTCTCAGAGATCTACTGAGAGTCTCAAAGGTCTACGGAGTCTACATGTGTGCTTCATGTTCCTATGTCAATTGGCTCGCCTCCTTTTACATGGGCCATATAACATAACTTATGAAAAGCGGAAATACTATACTTTCCTGCTTACCACTCCGGAGAAAAACGGGCGTGATGATAAGTTCCACAGATTTTTTATTAAATACAAGTGGTAACGTAGTTTTTATGTTAAACTTAGCAATTTGTTAATAAAACATTTTCTTTATAAACGACGACTTTATTATTGAATTTTTTTTTATTACGTCACCATCAGGTTCTCGAGTTTGTTCACTTGAGCGTGCCCGTATGAGTGTAATTAAACCCGCAGAGAACAAGCGAGATTGGCGTCGCGATTAGACTACGAATTACAAATTAGACAGAAATAATATATACATACATAAATAGAGTCATTTCGAGGCGACCTGTCGGTAGATATTGTATATTTCATTTATTTATTACTTCTAATGGAACATCTTAGACTCAGAGTTATTTTGAGGTGTTTGATGCTTAATGGCCTCAGAACATAATGTTATGAACACAGAGATAAGTAAACCTAGACGAACCCATGGTGCATAACTCAAAGCTAAATACAAACTATACTAAATGGGATATGGCAGTCGGAGTATATTTGCTAATGGGTCCAGCTACAACATATCAAATATTACGAGTATTTCGCATTAGATAATAATAACAGTATTGTGACGCCTTTCTGCATGAGCTTCTTAGAACTACCTCATTCAATAAACTGGGGCTTCGTTGTTGATACTGAGACATTGTTTTATCCATTACAAGACAGAATTATCAATACAATCAAATTTATATTCGAATAATAATTCTGTCGGCCAGAACTAAATTTATCGGAGACTAGAGAACACACTACTAATAAAACAAAACTACTATAACTCATTTTAAGAATATCGAATTGCTCTTGCTGATTTTTAAATTTAAATCCAGTCAGACCCTCTGCTAAGCCTGTATGTGGCCACACTGTATGAATGGGCGGTAATACTATGCATGTTAATTATAGCAATCAATAATGGGAGACACTGAGGCCTACGTGGGGCCCTGACCCACTGACTGACTGGACCAGCCTGCGAAACTTCATACACACAGCCGGAACTATCGTTCAACATTTATCAGGGGAAAATTCGTTAAAACAGAACTTAGAAGATGTACTATGTAGATATTTGTTAAGAGACTGTATTTTTTTCATTAGTCTTATAACGATATCAACATTCCTATTCCAACGGTTTTATTACCTACTTATTAATTCACATTACGTCATGTCTGGAAGGTGTGACGATGTGATCATAACAATATTACTGTTTAAATTCACGTTTTGTTTGCCCATATTTAACAGAAGAAGCTAATCTGTGGACAACTATCTTTATCTTCCGCGAAGTTTGTTGTCTCTTCTCTTTACCAAGACTAATTATTTACAATTAAAGTAACATTGTACAATACTACAACCTTCAATCTGCTATGTAATATGCATACAAGCATACAAAAAAATATTTTTTATGTAAAATACATAAATAATAGTTTATATCACGCATTGATTTTTCAATAATATTTTCCTTATTTAATATAAATTACCTTTAAAATGTTTTATATGTAACGTTACAAAAGCATATCGCATGACATCACACACTAACAGAGTGAAGGCGAAACGGTGTAGCATTACGTAGCTATTATTAAAGTTTTTAGAATCGCTTTATATAGCGTGGAACGGGTTCGTTGATCCGCTGTACGTTCTGCCTGACCGTATATCACTCACTCGTCAGTGTCTAGCAAATGAACTGGCTGAAGTCGCGTTCAATGAGATCTCGAGTGTTTATTTATCAGATTGTATAATTGCGTTACAAAATACGTTTTATGCGCCATCGGAGTCGGCGACGAGAGCGAGTGCGCGTGTACTGAATAATTCTAGCACGAAATTAGGCGCGTTTCACACTGATTTTTATGTCTTGTAAGCGTTTGTACACATAATTATATGTAACAAAACGTTACATCACGCCTGTAATCCCCGAAGAAGGACGCAGAGGATTGTAATACACTCTTAAGTTTCACCAGTAACGTTTACGTCCCTTGGAATAGATGATAAGCCCATTGCTATATACCGGGCACAGATCTAGACTCCGCGTCTTTCTAGAAATTCTAAATTGTAAATTTACAATAGTACTTGGACCCGGAATTTGAATCCAGGACCTCCCGATCGGTAGTCGCGCTTGCAACCACTCGACCAACGAGGCAGTCATATGTGTACCAGGTTAACATAATTAATTATACATATTTGTACCGATTTAACTCATGTACGTTTTTGTTTTAACTTAATTTTCTTAAATTCACTAAGTTTTAAGAGTTTTCATTATTCTTCTTTACGATATTGTAGTAAAATTATGGCATGTAATTCAGTGCTTAAACGACCTGTAATAAATCAATTAGGCTTTTTAAATTAAAATGTTGCAAGGGTGGTTTTATCTGTTCCGTCACGCCGCGCGCTCGATGGCGTCGTCTAAGATATTTAATCATAACGGAAAGTATCCCAGGGCATTACGGAATTTAACCTTACAAAAAATACAGCAAATATTATCTGTTTAATTCACAAGTGGACAGCGTTATGTAAATAGAGAGAGTATGTAGAGTTATACAGAATTAAATCCGATAAAATTGATGTATTTGTTATCATAAATATAAGATTGGAAGCTTTAATAGTGATTCGCCGACGTTGTATCATTAGCTTGTTGTCGTCTGCTGCTGAGTGTGGCCCAATCGCACGGCGCTGTGCTCGTTCTTTAGCTCTTCCTATCTAACCGATGCCAGCCATTTGCGTATATATATATTTTTTTTATATTCAATAGGCTAGCTTTTGGCCACTATAATATCGTCATTCCACTTAGCTAGAGATGCTCCAACCATACATTTATTTTTAAAATATTTCTTATTAAATTCACTGTTTCTATATATTTTGTCCTTTCTGTTTAAACATTGGCAGTTTATCATGTAATAATATTTACTGAAAAGTGAAGAATAAACTATGAGATTACTACTAGGTTTTCATTAACCCTTTAATCCTATCGTTGGACTTTCTTCCTATCGTTGGGCATGGGTCTCCTCTCTTAATGATAAGGATTGATAGAGCTGAAAAAGTATGTAGAGTTTACTAAAGTACTTCTTGTAATTTTAGATTTTTTAAAATTTCCGCTCTCTCTTGCGGTTTACATCATAACTAATCCTATAGCAGCCAGGGGTGATCCCCTTAATGTGTTTGCATAATGGTAGCCATTAAAACATTTATAACGAGCCGTTGGGTACTGCCCTTAACGAAGACATTCCGTCTGTAAACTATGGTTTTGTAATGGTTCATTTGTAATGGAGACGGCATGGTGTATTAGAATATGGCAGTCGAAAAATTGTTCGTAACCGTCGTCAGGTTTGGTACAAATACGTTATGTAGAGTTAGATTTATGGGTATGCAGAGTCAGCTACGTTATCTTTAATCATATTATATATGAAATATACACAAGGTACCTATTAATATTGTAAGCATACTGAATATGTTTAGCATGTTAGTACTGGTAAGCATGAAATAAAAGAACATTATATACTGTATAATTAGCAAATATTTAGTAATATGTATATTTATGCTAACCGTATCCCGTGGTTTCAACTGTGAATAATTGAAAAGAAATCGCAGATAGATAATTTACGGTGCAGACTACATTTTAGACAATATGTTCGTATAGTTTTAATGTAGCTACTGAAGCCTCTTAATCAGAACACAGTGTTTTCCGCAAGAGAAAACAATGTCTCGTAGATAATTTTGAATTCGTTTTCGCAAATACGCACTTTAAAGAAAACGGCAGTTGAATGTAACTGACAACAATTGATGACTGAACGGTGACTGTGTGAGTCGCAGTGGAGCGAATGAGTTGGAACGAGTGTCGCTGAGGGTACGGGAGCCGAGTGTCGCGAGCTGGTAATGAATGACTGCAGTGACTGGCGCTTCGCTAATTGTCCAAGACTTCGCTAAAGGGGACTATACACATGTTGTATGTGTGTAGAAAGATGTAAAAGTAACGAAGAAATTAAAGTTAACTGATATATTTTAAAAGCAATGATAGCTTGGTGCAGAATTGAGTCTATAGCACCACGGTTTCGGAAATCAATCATCGTTCGCAACTCTTATTACTCAAAATTACATGCCCTTTGAATAATAAAATATCACTTGCTTTAACGGTTGAAAGAAAAAATAGCAAGAAAATGTACATCTCCATTAAGTATTTTTAAGAAACGTGAAGTTTACCAACCCGCCCTTGGGCAGCGTGACAGACTTTGGCCTTTAAACTTCGGATTGTGATAAAAGACTCGTGTCCAATAGTGGATTGTGGTAAAAGTCATTCTGTAATAACTCAGTCAAACCATATCTTGAGTGTCGTTAATATCAGTGATTAAAGTATCCTTAAATTACGTTTTTAGTAAATATCCAAACAATGTATAAGGGCTCTAATGACACTTTGTCGCGGAAACCTTTACGATTTAAAGCTTTCAGAAACACAGTGTTACAATCATAAATTTTCACGCTGTCGTCACTGGGTCCTTATTGAAGTAAATTTGTTTCGTTACTAGTAAGTATAGATGATTGACATACGAGTTTATGTACTCTCATTCTCCATATTCCGAGTTGACCAGTAGTAAATGCCTTTGGGTAAAATGTTAAGCCTTTATTCAACGTTATCACCCAGGACAAACATTTGTGTGATGTGAATAAGTATTTGTACTGTATCTGGATGTAAAAAATGGATCTATATATGAAAGTATATTATGTAATTTATCAACCGTCTGCTTACCAAAACGCGAGCTCTCTCAATTGTTGCTTTGGAATCAGATGATCGTGTATAGACGTCCTAAGATATTTTTATTATTATTGTATGTAGCTATGTAGTCATCTAGCTATGCAATCAAAACCTATATCCCCGATACCAGCAGCGCTAATCATCAGCAGCTAATCACCAATCTGGCCACGTAACCTCGGTCGCGTGCGCTCTCGCGGCGTTACGCAAGCGCGCGCTCCGCTGAGCATGCGGGCCGGCCGCGCCTGGCCACTTCCCGTGTGCACACGTCCGAGGTACTGTCTCTTCTGCTTGCTACCTGTGATTGGTACCGGGTTTTGGTGAACTTTTGAAGTGGTAGAGTATGTACGCATGTAGACGTAAGTACGTATGTTAGCATGAAGTATGAAGCATGGTAGGCGTGTAAGGTTAGAGATATCTGGCACTCAGTGCTATCTGCCTATACTGTAACGGACCTGTAGACAGTGAATGTAGAGCTTTTTTGGTTATGTAATAGGCTAGTGTTTAGTCGCGATCGCGCCTGATACAGAGTACAGGTGCGTCGCAAAATTCTAGATAGCAGTAATTAAATTTTATTGAAGTCATAACAAAAGAAGTGGATGATACTAAACCATATTGTTTCTGAAAAGCCTAATAAATCCTCACACATAATTATTTGTAATATTTATGTAGTTAAAATTCCTACCTTTCTTTTGTTTCTAACGCATAGTCTTATTCGGTATATATATAGAGGCGAAACGCATTTTTTCTGCTGACAGTACATGTTAGAGCACTAACAATTATTCTGACACACGCATTCCAAGACATTTCTGTCACTTGTTATTTATGAATGCACCTTCACGTTATTCTAGCGGTGTACTTAATTGTCACCCCAAATATATGTATCGGCGCCAAGTGGAACGAAATCGCCTCGCGACGAAAACCGCGATGTATCATTGCTTTTACTTGTACCGTCCGCAGGGTCGTTCCACGCTTCGGCTCTCGCGATCGTAGCATCGAGGATTACTTAATAAATTGCACAACTTGCCAACACTAGTTTACACTTGCCACACAGAGCTAAGATCTATTTCCAATCTTATGTCATATAAAATAAGAGCTAAATTATTTTGGTCTAATTTTACGATGTGATAGATTTAACTTAGCGCATATATGTCCTGTCATTATGGTTGGAGGTCGGTACTGGAGGATGCGATTTCCATTCGACTCATACAATTTTGAGCGATAAACACTTGTTTAATTAGACAAAAATAATAACTATCAAGATGATACGCGTTTCCTACGCCCGTTGTCGGACTTCAATACCACTGATATGATATGTAATAATTTTAGTTTTAATTAGAGATACCTGTACTAAAATGGTAGTTGTTTAACATTGATGTAATTAATTTTTTTTGTACATATTTCGTATAAAATCGACAAATTCTCCACGTGATTGTAATTGGTCATCAATGTTGATCAATATTTACAACACATGAGGAATGGTCAATCCGTTGCAGGCTTTGGAGGAGAAAGATAAGTAAAAATAATTGTTAAGTGTCTTCTAATAAGAATGCATATACACTGATTGGATATTAAACCGTGTTACTAATAGAAAACATGATAGAATAGAATCGTGAATAGTAATTCATATGTAGACAGACAGAGGGATGTATACAAATTATGAATCTTATGTAGAGTCATATCGATGGCTCTATTTACTAATAGAAAACATGATAGAATAGAATCGTGAATAGTAATTCATATGTAGACAGAGGGATGTATACAAATTATGAATCTTATGTAGAGTCATATCGATGGCTCTATTTACTCTACACTGAGTAATCAGAGTATTCTACTTAGAATATTAGAGTATTGATATGTAAAGTAAATAGACTGTAAAATCTCAGAGTATAAATATGTATGTATATAAAGTTCCATACGAAATTTCAGAGTTCCAACTCTACAATGAGTTTCATAGTTAACGTTCACTTACTTGTCTTTGTTATGACAATTATGAATATAAATTGTTTTATTAGCAAACTTATTAAGCGCGACGATTTCACAAGAGTCATGAAGACTAACCTTTTGCATAAATATTTTTCTGGGTCGAGGTTAAGGCTGTAACCAAAATTATAAATTACATTCCACGTACAATATCGTTAAAAATGAATTGTACATATGTTGCTTTAGTTTAAATTGATTTCAGTTCGTTTGTATCTAGTTGTATAAAGGAATTTGTTGAAAAAAGGATAGTAAGGCAAGGATAGATGGGTCTTGTGTGAGAGAGATCCGTTCTTTACTAAGACACTTCATTTCGGTGCAGTTCTTTACTTAGACACATTTTTGGGCGCAGTTCTTTATCTGCATATTCATTTAGGTGCAGATTTTTCCCTCGACACATTCATTTGGGAGCAGTTCTTTAGCTGGACACATTCATTTGGGTGCAATTCTATATTTAAATACATTTATGTGCTTTGAAAAAATTCTACATGAAACAAAATTTTCATAAGCCTTTACGATCATAACATTTATGAGAATATTCCAGTACATTACCACAACACCAGATGGCGCGGTACCATTAGGAGGATTGCCAGAACATGACATGTTAGATATGAGTATGAATTTTTCGCAGCGTTATATCAAGATGATGCTAATCAAACCTTGATCTTATTACTTCTTTGTTTGGTTCGGCAATTAATTCAGCGTTCGTGTTACAATTTGCAAATGATGACCAAAGTGGGTCGTAGTACATCATGCGTGGATTTCGTGTTAAGGACAAACAACACTTCGGTATTATAGTCTCTTACGAGCTATTTGTAGCATCACCTCGAATTATAACATGCGGTGATTACCGTAATTATTGGTTGGTACCGTCATTTTTGTATGTGTGCATGCTTGTGCATGTGTGTGTGTGTTTCAGCAAATCGTACGCCTGCCAGTTGTTTGAATTTTTGACTCATTATAATTTGAGATTCGATTTAAATGTTTGATAGAATATTTAATTTGCTTGTTGTCCACTAAAGTCTTCATTTATACGCTCTTTTTTGTCTAAGTGATCCGGTTCTGGTCAACGTTGATTTTTTATATCGGATTGGGGATATTTCACACTGATTTTATCTGTTATAAATATGTTAGGTTTGAAAATAAGAAGTCGTAGAGAGTAGCAGAAAGTCATAAGAGAAGACATACGTCTTCTCTTATGATGTGTCCGATGTTGACAATATGAATATATCTGTGTATATTCTTTGACTTAAGCCTGCATTCTTTAAAAGGGTAGATGGAGGAGGACAGTACGCTCTCATGATTCACCGTTATGTTTTACATTCCAACGTGAAAAAGGTTTGCCTAATATCTAATACAATTAGTTCATTCATGAAAAATATAAAAAATAACTATAGCGGATGACAAATATCTAATACGCTTAGTTACTTATAAATAAATATAAAAAATAAACTAACTTAAGTCAGTTATGTAGCTGTTATCGATAGCGAAGTCGCGTGACTTAAAACAACATCCGACCGGAAAAGATTCTTGCATGAAGATACATACACGTTATAAGTATTATTTATTATTTAATTAAAATATTTTTTTTATTTAAGCCGTAAATAAATAGAAGATATTGCATGAAAACGTGTTTTATTGTAATAAAAATAAATTAGTTTCCTTTTTTTTTAAATATGTTTGAGTATAATTGTTTATTATGACTTGGGTATACAGTTCAATTATCTTTCGTTTTATTCGTTTTATAATATAGCAGTGTTACTTTTTAATGTCAGATGCAGGTGGAAAATTCTAATCATTTCCTCATACATCTGCATACAGAACTAATGAATAGTTTATTTTTAGTTACTCAGTTCTCCACTAGATGGAGTAATCACTCTGACAGAAGGATTGATCGTAGATAATGGAATGAAACATTCAACTTATTCTTAGCAGCCTCAAAGGCATTATTTGAGGTGTAAATAAATCAATAAATAAATACAATCACTCCTGTTGCTGTTCTGACGATTCAAAATTGAATTCTTTTCTTCAGCTTCAGTTGAAGCAGTGTTAAACAGTTAGTAACATAATTATATGTCTATAGATTATATGATCAAAAAATGGAGCGTAGAGTATTAAGTATCAAGTAGGCAGTACATATTTAAAAGAAACAATACCTTCAATGTTACATTTTTAAAAGCTTAACAATATTTTTTTAAACTGTCATTTAATTAAAAGCGAAGTATAAACGAAAGCGCTTCCTGTCTATCTGCTCACCACATCGCAATAAACGCGCGATGATGTACAACGTCTATCATAGTTACGTACCCACTTTCGACGGGTCGCGTGATATCGCCCACATCCGTTACGCCGGAAGTGATTCAGGCTGAAAAAAGCGACGGTAAAAAATATGCTGTTGTATGGACGCGTAGATAGTTACGTGGTTGAAGGGCGAGGGTGACGGGGGGTAACTTTGAGGCGTATTGAATGGAAACTGGCTACTACTGATTATGCCTATAATTTATAGGAATTTATTTTAGCATTTATATAAATATGTACATAGGTAAATATATTTTTACTACGCGTTTCCGAACGATTTTAAAATTGTACGTAAATTTTAAATACGCACTGTTTAAAATTGTTTTTGAAAGGAATGTATATATGTATATACCGAAATGTCATATTTCAACTGACGTACTAAGGCGGAAAATATTGAGATATTCCTTTTATACTGACATGAATAAAATTACTCCATTGTAACATTTGTTTTATATTACTAGCTTTTTAACACAAATTGACAGAATAGTTGAGAATGTATCTGTAAAGTACGTAATATGTACAGTACAAACGTACAAGTGTATTGCATAATTTATGTTTCATACAATTCATTCTAGACCTTACTATTATTATAATCTACTACTATTATATAATTATAAACAAAAGAGTCGACTTAATGTCAGGTGACATTTTCTACCAGTCATCCCAGGTGATGATCAGAAGTTGGGGTAGGCACCTAATCATCGTATAGACTAAGAGCTAGCAACGTCGGAAAATCAAGAATTTTAAGATAGCTGGTTCTTTATTATATTATTTTCTATGCCCCGTAAAACAGCGTGCCGGCTACCTGGCTGTTTAAATAATTAGTTTTAAAGTTGGTTAGTCTTATTGTTGCATTAGTTTTAACAACTGTAATACAAATTCGTTACATATATAGATATATTTAGTAAATATATTCTAAACAAAGTGCGGAATCTCTCAACCCGCGGCCGCTGCCAGGCGCCGCGCACGCACCACTGACTACAACGGGCGATACTTCGCGCGGTGTCGTGTGCAGTCAGAAATATTTTTAATATAAACAAATATTCCGCTTCTCTTCAAAATAAATATGTCCGAGCGGAGTGTAAAGCAGAGTGTAGCTTGGCTCGCGAACTACATTCGGATATAATGCCGACTTGTCTTCATTTCAGTTCTTAATAAGGTAGGTACATAAATGTTCTCTTACGGGGTAGGTAGAGGGTAAACAGGTGTTTTTTTATTTTTGAATACATGTATTGTCAATATCCGTGGTGGTTAATGTTGAATATAAGTAAAGAGACGGGTAATAAAGTTGGTAGTTATAACAACACTTTTTTGATGTTATCCGAACTGAGTGGACTTGAAATTAATTTTTGGTAGCCTAACTGCCCTATGGAAATTACTTAAAATGTTTCTTTTATTAATCAATACAATTTCAATATTTAATCATTTGTATTGATACTTTTAAAATATATACATATTTAATTCTAACGGTAATACTCGTAAATGTTTTCGTAGCATTATTGATTGCCATGGACGATCAACTTCTAAAATGCTTCACTAGATGGCGTTACTTCCATGATAAACAAAGTCAATGTCCTTGGTCTAAGTTTCTGACGCTGCTATATTGTAGTGTTTCGTTACATTAATAAAAACGACATATTTAATAACTAATTTGTTTTTTAAATACTAACGTAGAGCATGTTAACGATATCATTAAATCGTCAAACAGTTTGCAAACATCAACATTTATAATTGTTGATATATACGGGGTAAATCCAAATTTTGTTTAACAACAAATTTATATTCCTTTAGTATCCCAACAATTAAATAGATGCTGTGGTCGAGAATATAAATACCTACTTCTGAGTGTTTTTATTAACATAGGTACATTAGATAGGTCAGGGAATATGAAAGTACGAAGAACACTTTCATATTATGTATTTTTTCAATCGAATTACAGTGACAATGAAGAAATTACCAATAGATTTATAACACATACAGAACTATGTCAAATTCATTCGATAACAATACAAACGTCAGTCATCTGTAGGTTGGTACCCATTGATTGGGCTCTTGGTATCCTCGTTTGACTTCATAAGACCGTGCATATATTAATGCATAGTGTCACATACTATGGTAAAGGAAAATATCATGAGGAAACCAACAGAGCTCCGAATAAGTTCTCTAATATGCTATTTTCACGGGTAGCAGTGTATGCTTTATAATTTTCATATTGCAATAGCACTTTAACAGTCTGTATAGAACACGAGAGACACGTGAGACGCAAAAAAACAATCCAGCGAAGCTCAAACATTTGAAAACTTGTCGCCATGGTCGAACCCGATCTAGATAACATCAGCATTATCTCGTATTAATCATTTTCTTTTATAAATAACGATATGAAAGTAGATGAAATTATTATGAATATAGTACCACGCCGTCCTTACCAGTTACTAGCGACCACAGATTGCTAATTTCTATCCTTACGGACCTGAAACTATCAGCAGCGTTCCAGTCCACATACGATTAAAAACATAACATCACGCCGTAGTCCCAGAAGGGGTAGGTAGGAGACTGTAGTACCTACACTCCTACGTTTCAGCATCATGTTTAGAGCTGATAAATTTCTTGTAATAGATAAAATCAGTGTGAAATATCCCCAATCCGATATAAAAATCAACGTTGACCAGAGCCGGATCACTTAGGACAAAAAGAGCTCGTGTTTACGTAGCCGGCGCGAAACCGACAGTATTATATGGGTGACTGTGGGCGCGGCCGAGTCACAGGCGATCTGATGTTTGCATGGAAAACATGTTAGCTCGTCAGCTCTGTCAGAATTGGTAAAGATAATTGACAGTGCTGTCTTCTCTACCTCGTAAGGGACCGAATAATAATAATATGGAAAATGCATAATTTTGCTTAAATTTTATGGTTTCATTACTTATGGATGTTTCGCTTTATTTGGACGAGTTCAAAATCTTATAGCATTTTGAGCATTTCTTGCGACTGAAGTATCTAGACAAAATGATTTTTAAATGAAGATAATACAATTTAATGATCTTATCTTAATCTTAAAAATTTTTTCACAGCTCAGACATATTTCAAAATGTATTATGACACCTATTATCACGAGATAAAATGAAAACATATGTTATTAACGTATGAAAACCAATATAGAGAATATAAAAAAGCTAACAAAAATAGAAATATAAATTTAAAAAAGCAATGTAAGAAACATTGTTGAATTTTAATCTAAAACGCATTATCCCGTCACTTGGGCCGCACAATAAAAGACCAATGTTTACACAGCAAGAAACGATAGCGGAGTGATTGTAACTGTTTCCAGCTAGCCGTTACAAGCCGCGATACGACATCGAACAGAAACTGCGACGTGCTGGGTATCGGGAGGAATCGGGAGCCGCCCATGGGCTCCACGTACCTATATCCCGAAGTGTGTGTAACACCGAAAACTTGATTAGTAATCTGGTATTTTTGGAGGTGGAAAAAACACTTTGATCTTTGTTAGAACTGAGTTTAATAATTATGTTATATTATGTACATAATATAGATGTATGACTGGGTGGGTAAGGGTGTAAATTCCGTGTTGGTGGGTTTAAAATAAGTCGAGGACAGCACGCAATAGCTCATTGGGGGTGGCCTATGTCCAGCAGTGGACTGAAATAGGACGATGATGATAATGATCAAGTGGGTTTAATTTTGAGTTTACGCTATGGTGGCTTGTGTTGAAGTTTAAATAACAACCGATCGTTGATGGTAATAATGACGAAAGTGTGTATGAACACAACAAAATTTGTGAAACTTTCTAAGACACGCAACAGATACAACATCGCGCTTGTAATCCTCAAAGAGGTAAGTAGAGGAGTGTAGAACATTGCTACGTTTCACCAGTTACGTCCCAACATGGAAAAGGAAGTGAGCAACATAGTGGCGTACATATATGTATATGCAATAGAATAGACAATTTTTACTTAAACAGAGACTGCAAATATAATAATAATCTACTAATAATTAATCTGTGGTTAAAATTGGTGACAAATCTCAATAAAAAGAAAAAAAAATAACTAATCATCTATGTTTCATTTCTAATTTGTAATATTATATATAGTTATAAGTCAAAAATGACTTTTTAAAATTGATATAATCTAGTTGTGTCGTAAACAACTTTTTTCATAACGCAAGACTCACTTTCATCTCGGCATCAATCTGATGAGTCGGTCGATGAAACGGTTATAGGAAATAGTACGACTTCGTAGCATTTCAAAAGAATCACTCACTGTATGATTTAAAATTAGAATTTTGAATATTATATAAAGCTTTAACTCTGGCGCAATTGTAATTTTTAGTGAGCATGATTTGTGGCTATTTTACAAGTATATTTCGGTGTTTATTCTATTATAGAAATAGACAATCCAACGTTATATTAGACGCTATACTTTATACTAACACATATATACACTGATACCGAGCAAAGCTTTAGCTTTAAAGTTTTTCATTATAAGATATTAATATCATAGAAAAATGGCCAAAAAATGGTATAAAATTCATGTTCAAAAATTAAACAATGGTCGTTAATGATGAAAATACCTGCCCCTCAGGTATTTGTGATAATATACTTAAATTGATTTGGAAATAATCCTAACATATCCTTTGATGAACACTTACATTGATACTAGAAATAAATATGGTCAACCGAAAAACCAAGTGACTGTTAAAACAACCATTAGACAAAAAACCGCAACCAACAACACCTTTGATGGCAACACTAAAAATCAAGTAAAGAACCGACGCGTCAGTTCAACTGACCGTAAGAAAACAAGCGGGGTAGCGTGTACTCTTCGCGCTGGCAACATCCGTGCGCGGTTTGTTTAATGACTTTTTAAAAGTTTATTTTCCTTTGTCATAAACGTAGGCGCGTACAGACAAATGATTTAACATTGTGCGGTCCGAATGGAGTACGTGCGTGTAATAGATATATCTTGCGTTTGTTTTGATGTGCGTAATTCACTCCGTTTTTATGCACAATAAAAGTGGAAAGGCCCGAAGTGTGTAAAATTTCGGATAAGACTTCATCCGGCGGGATTGAAAGGATTTACGATGGTTGGGCCGAAGTGCTAACGAAATCGCTAAGGTATTGACTTTGAGGATTGTTGTTGTTAAACATAGAGCTGCACGTAATATAATATCACGCCTGTACTTCCTTGAAAGTTAGGCAGAGGAGTCTAGTACAGTCGTACGTTTCATGAGTTATGTTGCAGATCTCATAACGGAATAGGGGGTTAGCCTTTACCTTACAGTGAGCAGAAATTTAGACTCTGTGCTACTCCTGGCAATTTTAAGGTAGAAAAACCCAAAAAATCTTTCCTAGACGCGGGGATCGAACCCAGGTCATGTTTATCAGCATTTGAGCCTAAAACCTCTAGACCCACGAGGCAATCAAGAGATATAAAATTAGGTACCTATAGGTACATATGATTTATTTGAATTGAGCGTATTTGAGATGAGCGTGGCAGACTACGGCCTTAACCCTCTCAATATGAGAGGAGACCCATATTCCAACAGTGGAATGACAAATGGGTCGATTATTATTATACAGAACCAGAAATATGTACTTATCACACAAATATTTGTCCTTACTCGGAATCGAACGTAAACACCCCGTCTCAGCAACAACGATCTCTGACCACACAACTATCACGCCAGTCTATAGCAAATATGGATTTTACATTGTTAGTGCAGAGATGGTGGAGCCCATTCAATATTAAGAAAGACTTAAGAACTTTACGTAGGTTATTTTATATTAAAACAAATATACCTACAAAAGCTTTACGTATTTATCGTAACTTATCACTATATGTACAATATGTTAACTATAATATCAGAAACACACCCACACACACATTTCTGATATTACACACTCTAATATCAGAAATATGATTTTTTCATTACTAATTTTAAAAAATTATGAAATATAGTGCATTATGCGGCTTATAATTCAGTTACCCGCGCAAAGTATGCAAGCTTAGTTCCTATCTGAGAAACTAGATGGCATTAGTAGTATCACTTCGTACATTCTAATCTTTAGAACTATTACAAATGAATCTAGTAGCCATGAAATATTTTTTATAAATAACCACTCTTTAACGGTCTTAATAATAATTAATAATTATTATAATAATAAATTATTATTTTATCACTCTTTAAGAGTCTTGGTAACGGCTGCGAAAGTGCCATTCAGTTTTGTTTATAAGAATATCCCTGCTTGATTCTAGACGAATATTAAATGTGTGCCCATTTTATAAGAAGTTAAATATTTTATGGGTGTTTATTATTTTTATATCAGACACATTTCTGTAACAGATATATATAGGTAGGCGTAGTTTAATATTCATGTCTAATTTTAAACTTTAGCTCTTAATTAGAATTAAGCTGTGATAATAATGTTAGTGTTTTCAATTCATACATAGATATGTATGTATGTATACCTATAGCTATTGGAGAATACTTGCATGTAACCACGAGTCCCAGAGTTCTTCTGTGTAAATAGTATTTTTGCATTTTATTTTACACCATAGTAACGTTACTAACTGGCCTATTGGTTTAGTGATAAGCAACTGTCTGCTGAGCTGGCGGTCGTAGGTTCGATTAGCATACAACACAATGTATGATAACTGAGACTAAATAATTTGTTAATTGATTACACTTTCCTGTCTACATTTTTTGAGATTAAAGTCGTGACGCTACGTTGTTACGTTAATTGGGATTAATAGTCTTAGGTTACACTTATAATATAAGGAGCGAGAGTAGGGGGTTGCTCCTGCGTTATTATACTACGAAAGCTGTACTCTACAATGTAAACTAAATCGTATCATCTCTACCTAACATAAAAGGTTATTATTATTAGCTAAAATCAGAATTTTCAAAAACCACTGTTGAAAACAAAAGAAAATCGAACCGATAAAAATTTTAATTCACACATCTGTGTCGACTATACATAAAAAAATATTAATTATTTTTGTCGACCATCAGTCGTGTGTCTAATAAGATATGTATCTGTAATAATATTCAAGTTTGTGTATTCATTTCTGTTGAATCAGAATTTCAATGACATTCAGAATCAACTGAACTCATTACATTAATTAGTGTCTATTTAATGAATAGTTTTTGAGTTCATATTAGAAATGCTAATGTAGTAAGTAGTGCGTTATCATTTATGAAGCTGCTTTAGATGTAAGGATGAGAGAGAATAAATGGATTTGTATCAATATGAGATTGGCAATTGAGAGGTATACATTAAACTGATTATAAGTTTTGTGAACAACGTCGATTCTACGTGATGGAGTGTAATTAAATATCTTACGCTACGGATCGTACAAATTTGTTTAGGAGTTTAAAAGTAGCGTACAGTGTAGCGAGGTGCACGCGAGTCACGCAGACGTGTGCACTTACACCCGACAGCGGCGTGGTATGTACTTAGTTACGTAACGACATGCGATGCTTTAGTTCTCTTGTGTTTACAGTGGTCGCTCTGCTAGCGACTGTCGCTTGTCCCCACTGCGCATCGATCCGCTCCGCCCAGCGCTCGCTCCTCCTACCTGGCCCCCTGCCCCCCACACC
>DWME01000099.1:0-47170 GCA_018244795.1 Parelbella ahira ahira | reverse complement strand
CTTTTTTCTTTCGACCGTAAAACGCAGGTATAAGCATTATACAATTTATAACGTACGATTTTATAATAATTTTAGGGTCATTTTGTCTTTATGATCGATGTAAAAAGTTCTTTCATCTGTTTATTCACCTGTCACGGTCTTTTATTTAATTCGATTCGATTAAAATATGTTTTGTTAACGACTTTAAACATGATTGTGAGCGTTGGTGAGACCATAAGAAAAATATATGTATGTATGAAACATTCGTTTGCATTGTAGCGCTAATCTATGCGGGCATCTGAAACGATTTACCTGATACCCATCCAAAAGGACCCAATCTCGAGGCTCCAGAGTACTTTATGTCGTTTACGCGTCTTTTACGGCAGGTGGGATAATACAAGGAGCTGCTTTATACGATAATAAAGTGTACCTCCAGTAATGTATGCCGTATGGGTGCCGCCGCTCGCATAGACAATTTCACGCGCGCTTAGCTAATGTTTGCCGAACGATTTGCCGCCGGCTGTATCGCTCCGGACGGTCATTTTTTCCCGCCGCTGCCCCTTCCCGGGCGCAGGAGACATTCCGAAATCGTTGTTTGCTATTTCGATGCAAAATACCCGTGTATCATTCACGTTATGACCAGAATTATTGGATATATGTATTTGGTCAACAGCCTCCCAAGCAAAAATAATTTCATGCATAAGTAAAATGAATAAAATAATTAAGTAGTACGGTACTGATGTTTCTTGTGTATAAATGGAGTTCAATAATACATATTCAAAGTAAGCCCTACTTAACCTGATCCATAGATACGATAGTAGTATTATATCAGAATAAATTTTTGAAGCCGTCGCCTCATTGTTTACATTATGAAACGCATGTTACGATAATTAAGACAGTAAGCTATTTGATGTCTAATTTAAATGAGAAGTAGATTAATCAAACGATACTAGCATTCGTTCCCAACAATGGAACATCCGACAACGGCGGGTCCTGCTCGTTACACAACGGCCTGCGTTTTTTTAGGGCGATCTAATGTTGAACTATTTGAATTACTCCAGTGTCGGGATCTTATCGAGCGATCAATTTCTCAACCCTTCACGTATGCGACACCATGCATCAGCTGCTACTAATGTTTTTTTGTGTTTTGTTTCACTGTCGTGCCAACCATATTATGTATATATGTATTTAGATTTCTACAGTTTTAGTTTCGGCTTCGCCTAAAGTGTATCGTCAAATAAACAAAATCGGATTGTCATTTTATCTGACGAAAAAAAATACTATAGACTATGTAAAAGCACCGTGCGAGCGACTACAGAGAAGTCAGTATTTCCAGCGGAGTGGTGCGCAATAAAGTAAGCAGTTTTACAAGTGAGCGGCTCCGTAACGTACGTTCGGGTTAGCATATGGCGGATATTTGTATTTTATGACTTAAATCTTTCATACAATGTATACGGAAAGTATTTCATGTAACTTTTATAAGTTACATGTTTGTTGTACATTGCAGTGATAGAAGTAAGTACTGATTGAAGTAATTGAAGTTTCAAAAAAAACACTTTATATTGAACGTTAACTAAGAAAATTCCATGGCAATTTTAAGCGTGTCGCTCCTTCGAATTCGTAGTTTTATTACTGAGTGATAGTAAAAGAACCCTACCTGAGATGTATAGATTTAATCACAGTTCGCTGTCAAAAGTTCCCAGCGTCATTAGCTCGTTTGATACGTCGCATTGAGCACACGAGAGAAGAATGCATGCAACAACAACAAAGCGCTCACATTATGTTGTCGCAAGCCGCGACGCGTTCCAATTAAGAGAGATTTATTCATCCCTTCGCCGCCGTGCGACTTCTCCAAAGACATTATCAGAGATTTAACTCGGCAGGACAATTGTTCCCCAATTTTCTAAACACCTCGACAATGCTCTCGTAATTTGTTCAATCCTCTCGGCTGTTTGTTTGCGCCGGGAGAGCGCGGCGCGTCGTCACGCAGCGTCAGGCTTGTCGCATTGTGCCTCGGTTTGTTCGCATTCAATATTCATTTACTTGAACGCTTTGTAATCATTGGAGATTTCAATACGATGTCGGATTTAAATCACGTTTCCATTAATGTTTAAGTAGTGAGAACGTTGCGAGCGTGGAAATAATTGTTACCTTACGACGGCTGGGGTTCGCGGATTAGTCGACGCGTTTCGTTTCTATTATATTTTTAGTGCTCGAGTACAGTGATCAATTTGTCGATCAGTTCCATATGTTAATCCCAATCCGCGTTTCATTAATATAACTGGTTAGTTAATTGGGCTACCGAACACCGCGTTCCTTTGTTGTACACAACCACACCCCACATTTATCTAAGCGGTAGCTTATTTAAAATGATAAACGAGCTCCCAATCGATTTGAATAACAAGCAGGCAGATGCTCTTAATCCTTTTGATTTCATTAAACGCATGCGCCCTTCGGCCGCTGTCGGAAATATCACTCGAGTGTGGATCTCGATCCAACTATAAGTTGTTCATTAATAATACAACTTGATTTTGAGCGAGATCCTTAGAACCGTTTGAAATCGTAAAAACTTTTATTATTCATTTTACAAGCACTAAGTAGATACGACGTACATTTGCCTTATTGCATGATCGAAATATTATTTACAGGATTTGAGATTCTTTATCTTCTTTCGCTCTACCTACACAATCTTTATTACAATATTTTAATGAGAAAGAATTTTAAAAAGAGTCTTATTTTTCCGCTATGGCATCTTATTTGTCAGCCGAACAATATTGTGAAATCACGGCGTTCATATTTTTTTTCGAAGAGATTCTAATGAATTCCCAGCAGACATTCGTCAGAGTGCTTACCAATCGCAGCGTCATTTGTTTGATCGTTTCGTTAGGGAGAGGCCAAGTGAAAAATCCGTCTACATTAATCACGTCGATGCTGAAATACAATTTTGAGCGGTCGAAAAAATTTACATAAATAATTTATACCCAAGAGGCTGCACGCCTGGTACTCTTTAATCCGTTTGGAGAGTTGTCTCTGATCGTCGCGTTATGAAGTCCGTAATAGAGTCACTCCGATCGTTGGCTATAAGCTCGGGGAATAAGGCAGCTGCTACACCTATTGTTTTAATTTAACTAGTCGTTGTCCAATATCACTGCTGTGTTATTGCGTTCCGAGACAATGTATGGAGTTGACGCGTTAATATCTAAGCAATAGCTTTATATCTAGGCGTTTTGTTACAAAATATCTAAGGGTTTTATTACATGTTTTGCTGTTTTATGTTGTATAAGTAGGTCAACGGTAAAAATCTTTTGATATTTTGGCTGTTCATTAAAATTTGAAACATCATTCTTAGTGCAAATGCGTGGGAGGTATTATTATTGTAAGAATCAATAATAATAACAGGAAAAATTAGAAATTCATTTTTAACAGTTGTCGAAATAAAATAATATAAAGTTTATAAGACAATGTTACCAACAAGGCGACAATATGAGTGCGTTATATTTTCACGATCGTAAAAAAAATCAAATAAGTAAACGATAAACAAATCGCGGTCATAACTTACTATCAAATGGAGTCGTGATTTCCTAATATGTTGCTGCCAAATTGATGAATGTTTCTTTTGTAACTGAAATAGGGCCCTTTTCTGACGTACATACCTCCGCATACTGTCATCATCACCATCAGTGTTACTCCATTTCCGGACTATAGGTCCCATCAGCGACCAGGATTAAGTCCTACCGGGGCTGGCTACGCCACAACGCGATATGCCGGTCGCCAGAGCCTCGTCTGTTGTATAACTGAAGTACACAACGAGCAGGTTAGACTGGCTTGGGCTTCGAAGGTGGAACTTGAACCTCTTACATCTCCCATATATTATAAAGCATAAATTTAAAATACCTGTCAAAGTTTGTCATAAAATGGGAATGAGCTGGGGAATGTTTTTTTTGTCTTCACAATTACAGGGCTGTTGACGTCACACTTGATGTATTGTGAAATACTTTTATATAAAAACGTCAAATTGTCAATTAATGAAAGCCACTCTTTATTTCGGTCGAGTGCTCGTGCAAGTCGTGTCATTCGAATGAATAAAATATGTCAGTGTACGTTCGCTCGTTCACTTACCACTGGAAAATTAAATTGGGAATAAATTTATCACACTCGTATTAAAACACATATTTAAGTGCTCCTTCAGCCTGCCGATTGTGATCGTGATTAATCTCCTTTAAAAAGGGCTATTGTTGCTATCGACTGCTCGTCGCTCGGTAATATGACGCAGCGGGTCGCTCCGTTCTCTGTTTATTTGCATTGTTTCAAGACATGTATTTAAGGAACTTAAAACACGGCGTATTTTTTATTATTATTAAAATTATTGTAAATCATTGATGGTTTTGTTCAATAGTAATGTTATCATGTAGGTGGCTGTATCTCTAGTCCGCTAAAAATGTGCACTATTGCTTGTTGTAGGTTACAATTGGTACAACAGGATAATTACTTTGTAAATTTTAATCATGTAAATACCTATTTTTTTGATGTCATAAAAGGAATTGCAAATGAATTTATCACTAGCTAAATCAAAACACATATTTGTAAGCGCATTGAATGCACGCATGATGCGCGAGATCAATCTCCTCTAAAAGGGGTATTGTTGCGCTCGATTGTTTATGGTTCCGCGGCGAAACGCAGCGGGTCGCCGCGAGGGTGTTGGCTGGTACCTCTCATCTCCATACCGGCTGGCTACTTGACGGCTTGTGGGTCGTGCCGCTGATCGAGTATTATTTTAGGCATGTGACTGTGATTGATACGATCGAATCTTTCTTCGGACAGGCCGGAGTTTTTACCGCAAGCTGGCGGTGTTGTCGGTCGGCCGACTCGAAAAAATGCCACGATCGACGTGATGTAGTATTCGCGGTTTACATGCGTGTTGTTATGATGAATAGTCCATGTTGCGACCCTCGTTATTCAGTGCGTTACCTTATTTGCCGGCTGAGTTATTTCGTTGCCGGAAACGCAATTCGGTGTTAAACTTTTTGTAATTTAAAAACATAACGGGTGAAATAAATTTGAATAAGTATTTGAATTAGTTGGTATTATGAGTCTGCATTTATATAGGAGGTATAAACGACAGGGCAATTTCCTAAGCCGTTTATAAATTGAATAAACCATATTTTTATTTAGATACATCTTACTCCATCAAAGTGCGAACAGCCGTTATCAAACATTTTTGTACTGTGAGCTGGCGAATCTATCTCTCTAATAGTTTCCAATTAACGTTCATGTTCCAAGTCATAATAATGAGTGAACTTTAAAATGGTAGTTGTGTTAAAGAAGCACGAGTAGACATGCCTTTTACAAATAGTACCTAGCAAAATAGTTTATGCATACATATGTATATGTATGACAAAGAAACATATTTGTATTAATGATTTTATGCAAATCAAGCTCTAAAGCAAGCAACTGTGCAGGTATGATAAGGTTCACTCCTTATTAACACAGTTGCGGGCAAGTACGGCGTTGGTAATTAAGTTGAGTTTGCCACCAATAAACAACACTCTCTACCAGATATAGTTAACTACATCGCCGTTGCAGTAGCTGCCGGTGCAGTTAACCCTATGCAATTTAGTTCGCGTTTGGCTCGTAATCAATAGTAATAGCCTCGTTTTCTTTGTACCTAATCGCTAAACGAAACTACTTGCAAATTATGAACTTAGAACAAATTGTAATTAGAATATGCAATATATGGTTGTGCTTAATAGTGCGGTCGCTCTCACACATGCATGTCTATGTACCTTCTACTTCAAAGAGAAATGGTTGGAAGTTCAACATGGAAGAATTTTTAAAACAGTCTTATGGTGATGTTCAGAAAATTTTCCTTCGGGAAATTTCCACTCAAAGGTCTCTTACATTTAGAAACTTGTTATTCAAACAAAAAAAAAATTGTCGACTAAGCTGTTTAACTTCAATAAATCACAAGGAAAACGTGATAAAGATCGCTTCGCCCAATGTTCTATATATCTTTATGTGAGTCAAGACAATTCTTCAATGCGTTGTCAATATTATTTATGGAGGTCTTGAAGATGCCGATGATGGATACGATCCTGCGAGCAATACTTGTCTATATCAGTAAGTGTGATCAAGTTCGCTCCGATCATTTTTTACATCGTACATAAGACAAATTATTCCACACTAATCGGCCGGCCATTGTCCTGTGGTTTAGATTTTATAATTCTACACGATTTAATAAGCCATCGCCCCGCCCCGTAGGCGTCGACACCGTGATTAATAGATGGTCGGCGACTACCGAAACGTCAAAAGTGATATTAGCTGTACACACACGCACACTGCCGTACGTTTTCTGTGTCACATCATTACTATGCGTCAATTTCACGCGTCTCATATATTAACATCGATATGGTTCCAATCCGCTGTATATCTATCGAAGTCTTAATATTTAACTAATAACGTCGGATTAAAAATTGTTGCGTCAGTCGTTCCGCGCGCCTTCTAGTCACTTTTATGGTCGTTTATAATGTATGGCCTCGGTAACGCGCAGCCTCGTCTCTGATTAGTGCTGGTCGTTGGAGTGTAATGAGCTCCACGGATTGACAGACGCTATTTACATATGCAACCTATACCAATACAAACAGTGATCGGGCGATTGTGTGCGAACGTCGAAATGAAGCTTGTCCATATTGACCTTTAGCTCACGACTTTAAGGGCCTCCATTTCGAATTGTTATGCACATTTTTTTTTTCATCTTTTACTATTAGTTAGAAGACTTGAAAACTTTTTGACTTGTACGTGCATTATTAAAAAATACGCTGGGTGGTTAGAAAGTTAAAAAATACTAAAATAATTATATAATACGAACAATTGAAGGCTTTTGTGTGTATTATTGTAGCGTGTTTTACCATCTTTGCATCTATTGTTGGTCGGCTGCAAGATTACGATTCTTCCTGTAATTAGTATCTTTGCGTCTTAACACAATAGCGGTATCACAGTCCATAAACGAACAACCGATACGATTATTGTCTATTGTTTCGTATTGTTTGTTATTATCTGCCAGCTTCCTCAAAACTTTTGAAAGCACTCAAAAGATATTTAGCAACAGATTCCTTTATTCGAAGAGAGAGAAAGGATTAGCCGGGATGAGACGGAGGAGACATTTTAACAAATATGTTTTTTGAATCTTTTAAATGGTTTTCTAAAGGTTTAATGCTTCCAGATCGTTTTTATTTTATTTGTCAGAATTTTAATTAGGATTTTAGTTACGCGTTTTACGGATTATCCAGAATATCCAAAAAGGTGGACACGTGTCTTAGAATCCAACTTTGATTGGTTTTGGACAGCTTAATGGTGTGGAATAAATTTTATAATACGGCAACCAATGATTTTGAAATGTAGAAAAACGTCACATCACGCCTGTAATCCCCGAAGCGGTAGGTAGAGTGTAGTATACTCCTACATTTTATCAGTTGCGTTTAAGATCCATATAATGGGTGGTGAGCCTATAGCCACATACTGGGCACAAATCCGGACTCCGGGTCACTTATAGAAATTCTGAATTAGAAAAAATATTATATAGAATTGGTGTGAATTTTCATACATTACGCATGCACGAGTAACACGTTTTAGGCGGTAATTCATACCATAAATTCAAACAAAAAAAAAAACTTCTTGCTTGTCGTCTTAATATTATTAAGATTAACTTACAACAGTAATTATTAAATTTAACTTTTGCGGTAGTAGGTACCAACTAAAGCGTAGGAAAACGAGCCGATACAAGGGACTATTGCTAAAACTAGGTAGCACCATGAACACTAAGTTTTTTAATTTATATTTGAAGCCTCGTCCTGCCTAACATTGAGGAATACCAATATTTAAATTATAAAATTATGATTAGTTTTGCTAAATATCATTCACATTCACCAGAAGTAATGGCAAGAAATAAGTAAGATAATATAATCTTTTCTAAAATAGAATTTTAGAATATAGAGTTAATAATCCATACTATTTTCATGCTAATATTTTCTGAGATATTAAAAAACAATTGTCTATAATATAGCTGACAGCGTTGCGTTAAATGAGGGGTGTATTTTAAAAAAAAATGTGGTATTCGTGTACACTGGTATCAATTGCCAAACCAAAAATGTTCTCCGTCCGTCGCGCCGCACGTGACTGGCGGCACCTGCCCGCGGTCGTGCCGACATGCCTCGACAACTGCGGACGGCTATTCCGAAGGCGTTCGCTATTTCCATTGTATTGGTCGAACATTAAAGACTTAAAATAATATTGCAGATTTCAGGATATTGAATGTCCAGGAGTTTCTTCATTGAACATCTTCTGTGGATCGCTGCCAAAGATAGTCATAAGATTTTGTACAGAAAATAGTTCTTAAATAGGTCAAGTGCAATGGAACGCTTATTAAATATTACAGTTTTAGTAATGATACGCATTAATTTTTGAAACCACACGATAGTATATCGAGTGAGCTTGAAATACAGGTAAACTACCTCATTCTAACAGTCCACTACTTACTTGGCTTATTGCGGCTTATTATACGCTTGCACTGATTTACTTGGTATTCTGGAAACACGAAATAACAGCAACATTTCGTTTCGTGCGCCTAACGGCGGATACGGCGGTGTCCGACAACGGATCGGGTTTCATGCCACATTTCTAATATACATTCATAGATAGAATTGTACCGCGTTGTCAATGCTTTAAACGTAAAAAATACGTTGTATGATATAAAATTCTGGTGTTAATCTTCACATTTTTCATTGCATTAGCTTTAGAGTCTTAATATGTTCGTGCAAATGAAAAGTGAAATACATAACCCAGATATAATCCCGTACCTATAGTGTAGAATAAACCAAACCATTCGCGTTAGTTGGTGACTTCATATCTATGCAATATGAAGTTTAATAAAATTTTATTCGGGCATCACGCGCGTATCGCTCGAAAATGCGTCGTGTCATATCAGCGTAGCGACATATGATGGGTATAAATGTTTATGATACACACACCGCCGGGTGTCGCCACGGCTGAATCGATACATATTTTTTATCGAAAACTATTTTACTTGTACCGTTTTTGCTACGTTATCGCTTACAGTACCTACGTGCGAATAAAGAAAGGATCTACACCTGACATAGATGACATATGACATAGATGTACGAATAGAGACAGACAATACTGCAGTCGTCCTGCTGCTTATATCATTTCTTTAATGGAGCGTGTAACACGTCCGGTGAGGCGTAGGCTAGTACGGGCAGTGGACGAGCTACTGTAGATCTTTAACGTTGACAAATTCGACATTCCGAGGCCGCCTGTTAACGATATTTAAAAGTCCGTTAGCATTTGTCAGCATTTTTTACCATTCGATGTTTAATTGAATTAATATAAATACTGTTTTGTTGCAGTTGTTGCGGATTTGTAGCACTTGTATAGTTAAAAGTTGTTTTATCGTTGAAAATGAATTTTTTAGGAATATGACATGACGTCTGTAATACCCGAAGGAGTAGGCAGATGAGTGTCGTACATTCCCACATTTCACCAGTAACGGGTAGAGCCCAAAATGGAATAATATAAAATATAATAATATTGCCGCACACAAGATAAAGATCCTCCGAGCCGAGACTAAAAATTAAAACAAGATAAGGATAGAAAATCTAAGTTACAAGAGTCCAATAGAATCCGACTCGGAAATCGAACCAAGGACCTCTACAGCAGCAGTCGCGCTGATAACCACTCGGCCAACGAAACGGTCGATTGAATTTACTTAATATTTAATGTATATTTTTTTATTAAGATTATAACATTATTTTCATTATTATATTAATCTGATTAGTGAGTTTAGTCGGCCTTGTGCTGAAAGTTTCACGGGATGAACGTGACACTTCATTTATAAGCGTCTGAACACCTCTTTATTTTATCATAATGAAATCTAAACATGTCCTATCGCTCGCCATTGTTCTCGTTTTGTAGGTATACCAAAATATACAAATTGCAGGTTTAGTTTGTTTTAGTTCATGTCCTACTATTCACATTGTTTTTTTGTAGGTATATGGGTATGAAATTCTAACAATATTAATAATATAACATCACGCTCGGTCCCGCGCAGGATTGGCAGAGACAGACCTTACAGAAAAACTTTCTTATAGATCTGATGTGCTTCTTCCACATTTATCGCTCTTTTCAAATATACATACATCAAATTATCAATAAAAAAAAAAACAAAAATTTTAGCTGGAAAAAATATTTATCTAACGATTATCTTCGGCGCTCCATTTCATATAGGTATCCTAAACAAACTCGCAGTTGCACAACGCATTGACGTGTTGATATACGATCCCTTAAATGCCTCCAAGTATAAATCTCTACACCTGAGCCAACACATAACATAATAAATTTGCAAGGAACGTTGAAATTTTTATTGAGACGTAGGTAATGTACATGGAGAATTTTTTCCATAAATGTTTCCGCTCTTAAAATGGTTTTTTTGCCGCTAATAATAAAATCGGGTAGCGAGCGGCATTACACGGCCGAGGAAAGTAACGAAATAATTCGTAATCCCATACGTGTGGTCCATGAATACTTCAATAGTTCCGCTCGCTGTTACAGTACCGCAGAGCACGATCCCGTGTGCTCTGATATTCCTATTGCAATCGTTATTAGGAAAATCAGAAATATATTCGTGTTCGTTCACACGGGGACCCCGATGTCGTTCGCCGCCGAAAATTCCGTGCGTATAAAGTTATAGCACGACGTTACAACGAATTCCTTTTTTAGTACATTGCATGGCTGTAGGCTCACCCACTTTCCACTTGCCATATAACAGGTGAAACGCCGTAGTAGGTACTATGCTTCTCTGCCTACCATTTCGGCGAAATACAGACGTGTAGTTGTTATTTTAGTACCTACATTGCGACGCTTGTTGTTATTGTAAGCACATGGTGTAGGGCTACGTATCATCTTTGTAACTCCTCTTCAGGAACAGACGCTGACCGCAAATGTTGTGGAACCAGTTTCTTTATTCTGTGTATGGAGTGCGACGGTATCGGATGATTTTTAAATGTTTGTGTTTCTGCTCAATGTGACGCACAGTGACGTGTAGCACCGGCAGCCATTGTGACTGAAATCGTTCCGTTCCTCTGTTTATTTTGGTGCCTTCTTCGCTTTCATTTGTAAAGCCTGTATATGTAATATATGTAGATACATATACATACCTACTTGGCTTCAATATCGGGAGCAATCGATGTTTATACTACTATTCAAAAACAATTATATTAGTCTATTAAAAATATTTCCAAACGTAACATTATACATATAATCTCCGAAGGGTGTAGACAAAGTAGTGTATTCCACTCACACGTTTCACCAGTTACGTTTACGCACATGGAATGCACTGAAGGGCACTGGTCCAGACTTCGAGTCGCTAATAGAAAAACTAAATTAGTAAAATTCAATAGTAGGTATCCGACCTGGAATTTGAACCCAGCACCTCCCGATTGGCAGTCGCGCTTGCAACCACTCGATCAACGAGGTAGTCAAAAACATTTTGTTTCATTGTTTTACGTAATACCAAGATTGATATGCGTAAATAATATTATAGTTTCTACGCACGATGTTCAAAGGTAAACATGTAGAATAGGTTCGTTTTGTTCATGTGATCCCCGTGAACCTGAGGCGCACGCGGCGCGCGCATGGGCCACTGGCTAGTATAATTGCGTCGCATTACTGCGAGATACAAAATAATATTCTTAACATTTCCAGTTGGCGGCGAGCTATTATGAGTTGTTTAAAATATGTAGGAAGCGTGTGCATTCAGTTTGTATTTAGCCTGTTGTATGAAAAGGCTAAGAAATGTGTTGTCAGCCTCTCAATGGAGGCGGGCCGCTTATTGAATACGCGTAGTTTAGGGCGGCGCGGTCGACGCGAATCGTTCGCCCGCCGCGCCGCCGCGCTCTTCGTCTGATGTAAAGCTGAGATGAGATTGATGTTATAATTTATACGACTGCGTCGTGCTTATCGTACCTCATTAAAGTACATAATTTCGTGTCAATTCTGTTTAGGTGTTTAAACACTGATTGTATGACGTATAAATTTCACTATAAATTCTTTATTTATGAGCCAAAAAGGAAACAGTGCGGACGCTCTTAGAATTAAATATATGCTCGCGATCATAAAATGAAGAATTTATAGGCGTCCTTTAGAATTACTGTGGCTCGGTTTTATGATTTCACGGGGCGTTTATTTAGCGTTGCGTGGTCGTATCGTACGCATTCCAGATAGCGCCGCGCTCCTGCCGCCGCGGAGACACTGCTCGTCGTTTGCGTTGTGGATACTACGCGCATTTATTTGTTATGGCCGACTACATGGATGGTTTAATTATGAATGTTTACGATGACCCCATGCGGGCTTTTAAATGCACATGTAAACGTCGAATGTACACAAAAACATGCGCCGTGACTAACAGCTTAACATGTTTGCTCTCTAGATAAGTACGCGTGAAATTGTGATTATGAACACAAATAAACGAAACATTCAATCGTGGCATGACGATGGTTGACTCCGATCGTTTGATGCATTGATCGGGCACTGAGCTTTCAAACTGACCTAGTAGAATGAATTTTGAACATTCTGTATCTGACGCGTGGGAATTGATTTTATGCTGATATATAGATATGTACGTAATCAAAAGAGAACTCTTATAAACTTGTCTGTAATGACTTTCAATTTGATTCGCTCGATTGAAAATTTGATTCCATTTTTTTACATCCTTGCTTCTATCGGATTGTCATGAGTCGAGTCTAATATTTATATAAAATGTCACGGATGTAAATTACACTTAACGCCGACTCAGTCCCTATTTGCTCGCGTTGAATAAAATTTTTAAACATCTTCATTACGAAATAAGCCACATGCATATATTGCTGATTTGTTTTAAACGGATTTTATTACTTCGCCGAACACACATAAGTTTCGGACAACCAAAATCACACATGTCACAATTTTATGTTTTGAATACTCCTAAATTAATCACTAAAACTTTCAATCTTACGTTACCGATTAATAGAATTTCTTTGTTATGCATCTTGGATTAACGCTTAATCCAGCGTTCGTAATTGATGTAGCGTGTGGAGTCACTAATGTAGGTACAAGCTGTAAATGTTAAAATGTTAGCGGGCGACGTGTTATTGTTTTAAAATGATCGTTTATGTCTGCAGTTGGGCGGCGCGCTGGCCGCATTGTGTCCGATTCGACACGGTTTTTGTGCGCCGGCGCATACCCGGCATCATAACGACGACGCTCGGCTGGTTAGGTTAGGTCATGTTAGCAAACAAGCGATCCGGCCGACAAAAACTTTCGACCTCACCAAATTGGACCGACCGTTGCATTCGAGCTGTGAGAGCAATTTTCTTTAATACGCATCGCACAATCATAACAATGTCAGTCACTTAAAAGTATACAGGCAGGCGTGTTTCGGTGTCGGACTTTTTGTGGGCAGTCGCTGTTATTGAATTAGACGAGCAATGTTCAATTTTATGAATCGGATATTCCTCTATTACTATCCACCGTACTAATCATATCTAAATATTTATTTATCTGTGCTCCGGTACTTTACAACTGCGGTTACTTTATTAAGCTCTAAAGAAGAAATTGATTGCGTTTAATGCATATAAATCGATAGCTATGTTTACGTAATGAAATATGGAGTATACTATCACTTCCGCGTCAGTGGGAGATCACAGTGACCTGGAAAGACATGAAATTAGTAGTTAAAATTGCAGCCGGTAATAAGCGTTCGAGCTGTATAGAGGAACGCTAATGGCACATTATCGATGCAATTGTAACTAGTTGACCGCTTTACTGACCAGCAGTCAGAACCCAAGCAACGCCTTCGACCAAGCAAATGACCTTTAAGTAATCCTATGTATGTATGTCTTGTAAGTTTACAAAATGCGAAGCATTTATTTTGATTGTTGTACCAACTTCATGTATGATTGCGTTCGTTTTGAATTCTCCTGAAGTAAACTATTTTGCTCTTCTCTAAATTATCCGTCAATGTGTAATACATGTATTAACTGTCATTTTGTGAAACACGCATTTTTCTTATGCATAAAATCAGATGTAATAAATATATGGCTGGCCATAGTATTCAGTGGTAACTCACTGAATAATTGAATTACTGTAGGTATATAGATGACAATGTTTAAATTAATAGTTATTTCAACGTTTTCAATAAATATTTATTTATTAAATCAGCTTGTACCTATGGTAAGCGGTTTCGACTGTTCAATATTTCTATTACCCTTTGTATAGAATGGAGTCGGGTAATGTATTTAAATAGCGGACAGTCCATCGACGTGGGCGCTGCCCGCGCTGTGCCGGTGCACTCTACTTATTCCTCAAACTCAATGTTGCGCTGTCCGTCGAACGTGACTCGCGAGCCTTATTACAATTACAGATCAGGAATTGTTGTGGCCGTAAAATGTATAATTTATAAAATCAGAACATAGAACATTCCTGCAAAAGACCTGTTTGCTTTTTTCCCCGCGGCGCGGTGGCGCAGCGCGTTAAACGTCCGTTTTTGCGAAGGCGTCCAACACATTCAGTGTAACGGGCGCTAGTTGCTCTTTGTTTCCTATAAATACCATCAGTTTCATGACAAATTATATCAAACTGTGGTACTTGTATAATATTTTGATTCCATGCAATGACTTATGCGACTGTTTAGCGTTCTGGCAATTATTATATGTATCAACAGTTAAGACGCTCTACTTATATACATATAATGGTTATACTCTACGTCCTTATTCAAGCGATATACTTGAATCGATATACAGACACAGCTTCAAGCTGTGTAAAGCGGCTGCTTAAATAAATTTCCTGACAATTTTCAATGGCTTTATGTTATTTATTTGCACGTAATATATATGTTTATTTCTCAAATAAATTTGTCATCCGGTCAATTTGAAAAATGATCAACAGCTGCTAACCCGAAGCAAGTGGGTGGGACGCGATGAATTATTATTAACAGTGAAGTTAAGTAAAACTCTCAATCATACATCCTTAATCAACTGTTTTCTGGAGATTACGGCTAATGGAGCCGAATTAAATGATAAGGTTTTGACGTGTTACAGTCCTTTGAGCGTTGATTGTGTCACCATCGCAAATCCTTAGTGGCATTATTAATAATGAATTCATTATATTGCAGATTATCATTATTATATCATTACGACTGTTTGTTATGAAGGTGGAGACTTGATTTGCTTCTTCTATATTAATATCTGTCTCTGTTTTGCATGTAGTTACATTCAAGCACGTCTCTTACGTTTCAAAGAGGCAAATAAGCGAGAGGAGGTGTGAGTTTCGATGATTGTCTCACCGCGTCTCAAGTTGTGACGGTGTGACATCGCTTGTTGTGGCTTTATGGTGGTCATAAACTGACCATTACTATTCACGCTATTCTAATACGATTTTTATATCCACCGTCTATTAATTGTGGTAGGTAGTTGTTGAACTGGATAATAAAATAGAAGATTTTATCGCATGCAATAAATTACCGGAGTCAAACACAAAATTTTGGACATGCGAAGTCGTGCTAGAGACACTCAACCGGGGTGAAGACGGATATCATAACTAGTTTCCGTTAAAGGTAGGCGTCACCGAAAAAACTTCATTAAAACGAAAACTAGTATCATATATGATGATAATAAATAAATTTCATTAATAATAGTAACGTCTAATGGAGTATTTAATTTTACGTTGATTATTCAATGTAAATTCGCACCTTGTAAACAAACTAACTACCGCGGATATTCATTGTGCATTATCTACATTATCCGCAGCGTTCCACATTTTACATTAAAACCGACTTCAGACTCACTTCTGCTCTCCACTGTTTTTCTTTCTTAATGCACCATACTGCCTTCAATAAGAGGTATATCTTTCTTAACTTACTTGCGTTTATTATATTCATTTGCATGTCACATTTACAGATAACACATAAATATTGGTTTCATCACTCTGGTAAACCTCTACGCGTTCAGTTGTCAGGAGTTTGTAAAAAAATGTTGTTACCTGGGATACATGGCCGTTTTTTTGAATGCGAGAAATTGGAGTTGCAATTTGGCTCTATTGTACGAGAACAAAGGCGTGTGATGCGTTAATAATACAGGTGCATCGTTTCCAAACTTTGGGCAGCGCTCCTCCGGGAGCCCGAATGCTACGTGACCGGTTTTATTTCATGCCATTCCCGACTTTGATAGCGTTCGTTTTGTATAATTGCCGTTAAACTTCGAAACTATTTTTGTACGTTTTGAAAGTCCTTTTTGCGCCGCAGCACGGCGGCTATTAGATTAGTCGCCGTCCTGACCCATGTTTCATTAATGCGAATCTAATTTGTGTTGTGAAGCGCCCGTTCGGATTGCCAGCGAGCTTTTGTCGGCAATATTGTTGAATCATTTGCCATTATTCATTAATGAGCAGATGTTGTACAAACATACCCGTGTTACATGAGAAAGGTTAGGTTTTGAAACGTGATGTCGACTCGTACAATTATATGGTAGGATTTAGTACCATAATGCAAAGTTCATTGCTGTGAAGCGGCAGTAAATAATGCAATTTTGACTCGTACGCGCTATTATAATCGGTGCTGTATAGAAGAATTTGTAAGCTTCATTTATGTTTTGTTGATTAATTCTAACGTTCATGAATTGTATATTTTACCAAAACGCGGAGAATGTGCCTTTTTAACGATGTTAAACTCTAGTATATTTAAATTAAAGATGTGCTCTTAAAAGGCAAGTTCGTCATTTATACAAGTTTACTGACTACGTACAGAAAATTTAATACCAACAGCTACGTCGAACTCAAACAGGACATATTTGTGTGACTATTTGACCCAGAAAATAGCTCAATGCATGAAATAAACCAACGGGTATTCAACCAGTGCATTACAAACGCGAATAAACAAAGTGTAGCGTCGACTGTATATAATTAGGACCAATCGCGCAATGGGTATGTTCACAGTTTGTAGAGAAGTTATCGGTCAAATAGATAGTACTGAATAAGTGGTAGAGCGGGCGACGGGCGGCCTCGTGAAATTTATCCGGCGGCTCCTTTATCACGTAAATACTCATTTGCAAGTTAATCGCGAAACTGTGGAAGTCGTCCTAATTGGGTGTATAACTCTACTATGCTCTTACATATTTTATTATTCGTTCAGTGCTCGCTCTTGATCTTAGTTTATCTGTTCTTACATTCTGTTTGCATTTTATCTTACGTGTACTCTACTTAGAATAAACTCCATTTAATTGCTCGTAAATAAAATCCTCTTTCAGTCTTGCGAACACATTTTAACTTCTAATGTGTATTTGACAAAGGTTTCATAAGTAGGTATAATCAATAAACAATGTCAATACATAATTGAGAGTTAGATCGAATTAATATTTTATTCATTAAAATGATTCATTATATGATACATCAAAATCTACATATACCTAAGTTAAATGTATCATATTTATAAAATTAAAAATAACGTGTTCTGTCGATGGAAATGTCCATTGCTCAGAAGCTTGTATATTTCAAATAAAATCCACAAATTCAATCGGATGCCAATGTTCTGACTAATGGTACATCCTACAAACCATTAAATGACAAATTGTTTTTATTGTTCCGTGTTCTTTGTTATAGATTACGTGAATATAACGTTATCGTCACTATCTACGTCGAGTTTACGTAACTGATAGTACAGTCGACAGATGTACATATATTTAAAAGTCAGAGATAAACTTGTTTGTGGTTTTTAAATTTCTTCGGACGTTACATGCCTTGCATTATCTCGTTGATTTATGAATGTTTCTCTGATGAGTCATGTTCTATGTTAATAAGATGGCTACATAGGTCGTTCAATTGTTTCGTGAGGAATCGACAATTGTTCGCAGCAATGAAAGGTAGGTACTGCACACTTTGGGAGTTCAGTGGTATTAAGATTCAATAGGTAATTGTGGCGTACACCATGAGGATGTGTAGATTGCAATTTTATTATTACACAACAATAGTTAATGTAGTCATAGTTAAAATTTGACATTATATTTATTACATTAATGCACTTGTTATATTTAAATGTAAGTTTTTACATCAAAAATTATTAAATGAACGGTATAAAAAGTTTTGTTAACATCGGTCTAAGTAATTAGTATTAAAATAATTAGTGTTTTTGAAATCGTAGTCGAGATATTGTTTTCAGGTTACACCATCTACAATTTTTCGACGACAATACGGCCTAGCTGACAGACTATGTAAATACATATTTCTTTAAATATGTACTTATTTCCTTGTTCATAAATGCTTAATAGTTTCATTCCTTTCAAACATTTGAAATGCAATAGAGAGAGAACACATCATAACACGAAACAGGTTTATGTAAGGGCGTATGGTCGTAAGACATAGCTGTAAACAGATCGCAGTACAATATTTCCTGTTCGCAGCTGTTATGGATTTTTAATTAAAAAAGACATAAGTAACTAAGTGTTTAACGTGTCCTATTCATGGGAATAAAATAATTGACCGATCTGTATAAAACAGTTAATAATGTAATTGCGGTATTATTACTGAAGGACAATTTATCATTATTTAATAATTGACCGATGTGTAATGAGAGCGGGCGAGTGTTTATTAAAGGGATTGTTGGAGGTTTTTTGTCGCATCGTTCGTCCAGTTTAGCGACAATTTAGCATTCCACCGCGAGCGGGTGCGGGCGGGCGCGACGTGTAAAGCAAACAAAAGTGGTGCGAAACTATGGAATTATTTCCATGGTCTGGTTTCTTTCGGTAGTATTTTTGTCGTTATCTAGTATGAGAGAAAGGTGGTTAGAAAAACTGTACAACCCACGCATGTTCTCTACACTCGGATTGGTCGCCATTAGTGCACGTTTTGTTTTGTTTCTCTTTTAAGGGCCTTTATAGTTGAAAATTTGAAAATATTTTATCTTTTTCGTAGCCCTTTTGTTTGATTTGTTTTTGCTACTCTTTCTTGACTTGACATGGATTTAGGTAGGTATCTACTGTTCTTACAATCAAATCTTGTACGACTTGTGCTTTTGTTACGCAAACATTTTCGTATAGTTTTACGAATTTGAACTTAATTTTAGAAAAGCGTTGGTGTGTACGTATGTATGTTGCTGTATTTGTCGTGAACCGTTTATCTATGGAGACATTCGGAAAAAGCAATAAAGAGTAGCGGTGCAGAATCATCCCCGGGCACGTACCGCAATTCGTTCTAATAGTCGCCGCCGACAACGCCGCTTCACACACGACATTGTTTTGTTAGGACGGGACACCGGCCAATGCAAAACTTGGGGTTCGTTCCATTTCAACCCCTAGTATGTATGATGAACGACATTAAAAATATTCCTGGGGCATTTTAATGAAGATAATATTAAGTGCCAAGTTTTGCGCATGTATTAAAATCTGCTAATCCATTCGCTCCGCTGTACTATTAATATTAATTTATTTATTATTGTTATTATTATTATAAGCGTTTGTGCATAATCCTCTATATACTTAAATAGTCGTTTTAATTATTTAGGAAGCGTAATTAACTTTCATTTGGTTTGTTATTATTATTAATGAAATAAGTAGAAATAGGGGTGTTCTAGTGGAATAGAAAAAGTTTTGCCCATACGTAGACGGCGTATAGTAGGAGGCGCCCATTTTTTTCGTGTATACGTGGGGGGCGCCCTGAAGTGGCACTCTGTCTCATGAACTAATGACAGATTGACGCAGACGGCACTTTAACGTCACACTGTTTTGGTAACAAATTGTAATGAATCGTTCTACCGGACCTCACACATTGAATTTCATACTTACACATATTACGTCATACATTCATATTACGACATCACAATGCGCTTGCACAAAAATATCTGTAACATTTCGTAAAGTGTATTCACCAATAAAATATTTTACATGACATGTATATTTTTCGATATCTTTTGGTTATATATTAAAATCTTGTTTTTTACCACATACAAATACATAAATATGTTCATTGAAGTTTTACCAGTATTCGAAAGTAACGGTTATGTAAGTATGTAGGTACATAGTTATATGAATCAAATCAGAGTGTAGGTTGATCTATACAGATATGGGAGACATTTCCTGTCCGAAAATAGCCCAGTACCCAATCGTGTTGGTTGCGAGAAATACACTGACTGGCATGTAACAATTTGTAACTATCACTTTTTAATGGAGCCATTAAAATAGTTTTGCGGTTGGGACCCGTTCTTAATATTTTGGCGGCTGTTTGAACGCTTCACAGATAACAAATGTATTGCGGTCGATAGTTTCGATCGGTGCGTTTCGAACGAGAGATTGCTAAATTGGTACCTATTGCTTTACCGGGGTGACCTTTCGACAATAGTGGAGCCGCGTAGTTGAATATCTATAAATGATTCACTTACAGTAAATCAACATTCCGAAAGCAAATTGTCGCATGCTTTCCAACGAGTCTATTTAATTAGGATAAAGTCGACATTGAGAATTTGTTTAACAGAGACGTATTGTTTTTCTATTGTCTTTATTACCTGATGTTCTTTTGCTGTCTGTCGGCACTTTTTTTTAAACTTTGTCCTAATGTTACGTAAGAATAATATGGATTTCTGGAATACGATTCTTGTGAAACTTGCTTCTCGGATTTAGCTAGGAATATTCTACAATAGCAGCTACTGCCAACCACGACTACGAACAATATCGTTTGTAAATAAATACAAATTTATTCAATTACTTGGTCGATAGCCTCGGTCTTGTCTATAATCTTAATCACTCTAAAAAGTCCTTTAGTAGTATCTGGCAACCACTTTCTTATAAAAGAACCCTTTTTCTTACCTCTTAGCAGTTCGAACATACAACTTTGTATGTATATAGATGGACAGTCAGATAATGCTGTTAAATACGCAACCTCGGTTATTAGTGATGTGTTAGAAATAGAAACGCTTGAGTACAAAGATCTCAATTCGAAGTTATTTAAAGACATTACCATTTTATGTTTATATCTAACACGTTTTGGTGTATCCAATACACTCCTCCTAAAGCTGTTACGTAAGAAACCCAATTGTCTTGAAAGACTGCCCAGACATTGGTGTCATATTCCCTTTGTCACGTGATGGTATTTTTTTCGTCGCAGATGGGCCGAGTGGCTCATCTATCTTAATTGTCTAACTGCTCATACATTGACCGAGGCTCTGTGAAAAATATAAAAAATTAAGGTTTTGCAAAAAAAAATTAAAAATAGACGACAAATATTTGCAGCGTGACTAACAGTCGTAAATTAGCAAACAACTTAGTCACACGTGCAATTGTCTCTTGTGTCGTGTTCAGCTAACATTCGGCAATTTACAAAAGCCCTTTGTGCTTCGGATCGAATAAGCCTGCATTATTACTCATGCACAACAATAGTCAGACAGTGTACTCAATTATCGCCAGCAGATATTATTGCAGTAGTTACAACCAGCTATAATCGTGTGCTCTAATTTTCATTCCGTCGCATTCGTGTGTAACGTAAAATCTCGCCGAACGTGATAGGTTTACGTATGTTGTATGTTGGCAGATACCTTCAAATTTTCTTCATGCAATGGCAGCTCTTTCGCTATCACGGCTTGTAAAGATCTAAGGTTTTTGACGTTTGAGGTCAACATAATTCTGACTGCTTTCATAATATTTTATCTGTAATACTATCAATTCTTTCAACTTTTTACTGTTGAATATCAACTATTTAAACTCTAATTAATTCTATTACATTTTTTACTTCAGCTGGGACCTAACATACCCTTTTGTCTTTATTTTTTTAATGAAATGAAAAGTGCTGTTAACATTATTAACCCGTTTACGGGGCAATAACTAAATGTGTTCTGCGTTCGTTATGTTGGCCGTTTCGCTCATTTCAAAGCAGCGGTTACTTTCAGTATTGTCTTGTTGCTTTTAAATGTTTTTTCAGGCTTTGTGACCCTTTTCGCCGTGGGTGTTCGTTCGCTCTCAATTATTATCTCTCTATTGCCAACTCGCCGCCAACAATGAGACTTATATCTTATTAGGTGTACAATAATATGAGTTTATGGAACTTTTGTAAAGACAACATTCATGGGCGTCTGGTAGCGCAATTACCCCAGTTAGCAGGCACTAACCCATCTATATTGTTTGCAGTTGTTACGACGTAATTGATTTACCCAGCCTATACAGCTTCGGGCGAACAAGATTAGTTGCGAACTATAAGACTTTCATATAAATTAGTTTTCCGAACGAACAAGTCGGTTTAACTAAGAAACATATTAGATGGAGTCTGCAGGCTAGTTGAGGGCTAATAGCTAGTTTTGGAAAACAATTAGTCGGGTTGCTTTGAAAAAGTAAAGAATTTTATCGTCAAGATTTATTATATTTGAGGAGGATGTTATCGCCGGTCCGATTGCTGCACAGCGGACCGTGGCGGGCTCGTCGCAGTACAGGACCAGGTAAAACTAAACATTTATCAGCCGTTTAGTTTTTTGTCGTATCTTTTGTTATTATTCGAATCCCTCGGATGTATTAATCTCGCGTGGGTCCGTCGGAACCGGTCATTATCCAAAACTCGGGGCGTATTGCGCCTGGATGCCTAGTTATTACGGGCGTTCTATTAAAATAACCCTGTGTTATTTACAAAATTAGATATATCGCTAAATATTTTTTAATGATGAAGCCGAAATAATAAGTCGAGCATAGTAGCGCCGAGGTACACGCTGGCGGGGGCAGCCGCGTGCGACCGCCGTAATGATACCGCATAAACGGTTCTCGCTGTCAATTATGTTTTGATCTGTTGCGTTTATTTTGTCAGTCATTTCGCCCAAAAATATTAAGCTCGCCTACTGCCATCGAGTTAGCGGGTCATTACAAATGTTTTATATAAAAGTGGTTAGATTAAAATATATGCAAATTAACATTTGTGAAAATGAAAATTTTACAAGTTAGAAAACAATCAATTTACGTAGACAAATATACACATTTATATATATTTAATAACTTTATAATAACAGATTAAGAAAAAGATATATCAACATTCGTATCAATAAAAAATGATGTTTTGGCAAAATATAAAAGTTAATAATATAATTGTTTATAAGAAAGTAATTGTTTATAAGTAATTATACTTACTGGTAATTAACTTACAATACACCGAATAATGCAAAAGTATAGGTACCTACTTGTAAAATGAATGGTCATTTTAGCCACCGTAACGTGCTGTCATAACTTTGCCACATCGAATTTCTTTGAAGGTCGTTCCGAGCATTGTCAGCGTGCGAGTTTCTTTCAGAGGCGGAAATGAGAAGAGATTTCCCATAGCGTCTTCTTTTGGATTACGGGATATTATTTGTCAACGGAGGTCCCTAGCGTGTCCACAATAGCTTTTGCCGGGCCACCACGCCTCCGGAAAGAATCAATTATACGGGGCTCCTGTCCGGGCAAGCGTCGAATGGGCGAATTGTTTGTTTAATAACATTTCGTCGCTAATATAAAAGTCAGAGTAAAATATTTGTCGCCTTTGTCCACCCACTTTTTCTGTTGCACACAATGTGACATATTTTTTTAACATTCTGGCGGATAGCTGTGACGTCTTCACTACAGGCGGATGTATTAGTAGTTTTTTGTAAGGGACGTTTCCTGTCCTTGCTACTTTTTAACAATTTTATCGTGTTTCGTGAAAAGGGGTAATAAATTTCAGCTTTATTCTTTTACTCCTTGAGTTTTAGGTGACTACCAACTTATAATACATTTTTTATCGCTATTCCGAATTGTTTACGTCTGCCAAAACTGACAAATAGTTTAATATTTTTATATATTAATTTAATTTAATTATCCGAGTACCTACTACCAACTATGAATTATAAAAGGTTTTATATAATAAAATATATATGATAATCTTACTATTTATGCTATATGGTTTTCCCTCCAAAATCAAGAGCAATAAGTTGATTGAATAAATTTAACGGCAATTTACTCGATTTAGACTTAAGTTACGTTTATCAAGACGTATCGAAATGTCCGTAGACCAATCGGAACACTGGTGTTTGAAACGAAAATAATATGTCCGATTTGCATTTTTACGATATTGGGTAATAAAATGTAAATTTCATCACAAAACGGATCCGCTATCGAAATCTATTATTCAATCATTTAAATCAGATGTGTCTCACATATCAATATCGTAGCGATTCCTAGTATCTACTTATGCAAACATACTTGTTACCTCCCAGAATGGAACTCGTGATGTTTTTACGAAAGCACGTCGCTACACGGTAGCTGTTCTCAGCGATGATCGCCCATTTCTATGCCACTGCCATAATGCGCTTTGAATAACTCCACTGGGTTAATATTGTTTTTAAATTTCATCCTGGCAATACAACAGACTCGTAAGGAGCGTTTTAAAACGTTTCGGCTTACCTTATGCCCTACTCAATGGGTATAAACTTTGTTGCGATGTTTAGTTAGACGTGTATTGTAGTAGAGTTGACCAGTAAAATTAATCATATTGTTTTAATGTACTTTAGTATTTAGATCACACCTAGGACGTTTGTTTATCTCGGTAAAGAATAATTGGGAACTTAATACGTCCAGCTTATATTTAACTCTCTGGCATAAGCTAGTAACTCTGTGCGGTGAAATCTTTTACGAGTGACCGTTGGTGAGAAAAATTCATCCCGGTTATTATCTTTTGTATTATATTATCTTTGATATGGTTTCATATGGAATTAGAAGTGCTGTGAGCCGTTTTCATAACCTGAGAATTTCACATGACTATCTTCGAATATCTTTATAAAAAAAATGATTTAAGACAAGAGCAATTTCTATAACGAATACTCAACAGAGATGTTTAGGCACTGGACATCTAATTTTGTGATTTTTTTTATATGAAATTTAGTTCTGCACTAGATTAGGTATTTCAGATTTAAAAAATATAAAATTCGATTTAACTTACGATATAGTTCTTGGACATAGTCGTAGCGGCTCTTGTTTTACTCAAACATAATTTATAAATAATCTCTGTAAAAGCACAACAAGCAGTCTCACTGAACATCAACGCTGAGATTCCCTTGTCGTAACTCATACTGAGTGAGGTTCCTTTTCACATCTTATTGCAGCACAGTTGTGCCTAGGATTATAATTCTTGTTGTGTAATATATTTCTTTCTTTTTCGCACCACTTTCTCTTTTTTAATACTTTAAATATTATTTGTAATAAATGTTGTTTTTCTAGTATGTGAATAAAGTAATTTTCAAACCTTGGTTCAAAATGTAATGTAATGTAATGGTCAATTTAGTAAAAAGTTGTGTTTGAAAAGCATGAAATGGAACGAAAGAAAGAAGAAAGAAAAAACATACATATACACTCACTATAAGTGCGGATTGTAAATATGTGTATGTGTTACATTTCTATGTGGAAGCTTTCGCGTAACAAAATTATAATTCAATGCACTCACATCGTCACAACAATTTGCACGCCCCTGGACACAGAATAATAGTTACAAAGTGACCGAGTGACAGTTTCCTAGATGTAACAGAAAATGTTTGTGGGAATTTTGCACTGGGACTAGCGGGCGGCCGAGGAATGCTTCATATCACAACGTATCTTTTGCATAATGTTAAAGTGTGCTTGTAAACATTTGATTGTACCTGCACTGTACATTACTGGAAGATATGAATGATTATTAGTTTTTTTATACGATGAATAACTTACAAATTCCCCATCTGTACCGACTTAAAAGTTCAAATAAAAGCACTGGAAGATGTTAGCAGTCGAATCGAGCACGATAGCCTAGATACTCAGATTTTAATCTTTTACGCCGGATAGAAAGAAGGTCGATATCTACCCCATTTGAACCCAATGGAATTATATTTTTTTAAGATCTGCTATAAAGAGCGTGAAGAAGCTTGGACCATCAGAGTCCTGCATAATTATATAAAAAATATGGTAACCTGTTATTTTCTAATTTCGTATATTTGACCATTTCTCTTTCTACTACTAGATACATACCTACGCATACGTAATAATGATAATGATAATTAATAGTAATAATAATAATATTGATAATGATAGTGAAGTAAAGAAGAAGAAAAAAGACCCTCCGTCGCCTAAGATCACTCTTAAAATAATGTCAAAAAAACTCATTAAGTAGGGAAAACATGATGTCCTCAAGTCTTCGTATTTATTTGATGTTTAATGTTTTAAAAAGATTCTATTGCAATATTGATAAAATTGGAAATTTCGCAGATAGTTTTGTGTGACGCTAATGAGCAAGCGCGTGTTCGGTTTTGTTTCGCCGAACGAGTTTGTTTTAACGGAAACAAGAGTCGTCCAGAGCCGCACAAATATTAGCTCGGTGTTGAATAGCGGACCGTTTGTTGTGTAACGCTGTTGTTTTATGCACTCGCGATGCGGTATTTCCCTTTTTTTATTCCCTTTAGTTTATAGAATGTCATGATGGAACTCGTTATAAAATATGACTTAATAAATATTATGTAGAGATATTCAGCACTTGATGCTCTCTGTTCACATCGTACGAGACCTGGCGTGATGATATAATAATAATAATAATAGAGTGCAACTTTAGGCTGATTATTATTACAACATTCTTGTTGGTACTTTTGTTGTTTAAACTTTAAAGTTGTTTTGTTTATATGTCATATTGTTTAAAGGAAACCATTTGTTTTTATTTCCTGTATCAATATTTGCAAATCATTACAAGGACGAAATTTTGTCGTGTGCCGTAAATGTTTAAAATTTCTAGCCTGGTATAAATATGTAGGTATGTATATTCACTATGTGCTTAGTTCAACCAAAACATTTTCTTGGCATATCGCTAAATAGCCCTCAATAAAACCAATTTTATGGCCGCTTCCTCCCTCTCTTACTTGGCATTCATCCTGAGAACTACCAAATCATTAAAGTTCATGTTTGTTGATTTTTTGTACGTCATTGTTTGCTTTATGATAATAGGTGTTCGTTCAGTCGCGCTCGCGGCGCGGCGGCGACGCGGTGTGAAACTTAACGCCTTCATTCACGCGCCTTTTTATTGAGGCACTTAATTTAGCGAACCGATGTTGTTTTTAATAGACTACGATGAAATTTGCCTTTTACAACCGCAACCAATTCACGGATTATGCTTTTTTAAAGTGCTAATAAGTGTAAGGTGGGCATTTTGACACATTAAAATATGTATTATCGGCGTTTTAATGTTTAGACAATGTTTGATTTACTCGTTTAGGATACTTTTTTGTGACATTGTTCTCGTTTTATAAAATATATATGTTGTAAATTATTAATTATATGCAATACAATAAGTTGTATATATGATCTTTGGGAATTTGAAAACTTTGCGTATTAAATTACCGTCGAACCACCTGTTTTTAATCTAGCACAGTTTTAATTCAAAAGTTTGTCACTCGATAAGAGCTTAGTGCATGTAAAGAATTTTATGAACTTAAGGGTAAAAAGTTGTTCGACGTCTACGTTATTTTCTTAAACTCCTTGTCCTTTGAAAATGCAATCATTAAAAGTTTACCGCGAGAAATCTCTTCAAAGTCAGAATTAGGACGCCGTGGAATCTATCCGCCAACTCAACAGTGCCCGAAGTCTGTTCGTACCATTATACGCTATTGGGTCTCACAATAAGATTTAACTTGCGGCCGATAGATAGCGCCGGCCTTCTGACCAATTCGCGAGCGAACTGCTCACGTAATAGTTTTGTTGTTATCGCTGCCGACCACTCTTCACTTGCGTCTGGGACGATATTAAAAAGATTTGGCAGTGAGCCACACAGATATTGATCTTTATGCTCGGCCAGACGGCTATAGGAGTTCCCTAAGTGCCATGCCGGTTGCTTTAATGACTTCCCATGTTTGTAAGTTTGGATACGATATATTTTATGTACCCGGCGATAGCTCCGGACAGTTAGTGCTGTTGATTTCGTCGCTTCGACTTACTCACATTTATTTTTACGTTTGGTACCTGTTAGAGATGAATGACTTTTATTTATCGCGAGTATTAAATTAAGTTTCCGTGTATTGTGTCGCATCAAATTTGAGTTTTATCTGCGGCCGCTGTCAGGATACCATTAAAACAGAAATGATTGTGGTCTTAAATGTAAAAAATTGAGTATTAGATAACAAATCAACAAGGTTTGGGCTAATTCGCTGCAGCTGCGAGCTTATCGTTTGTGCGAATGTGACTTTGTATATATATGTACACGTTACACTGCCGTAGATTGTTACAAACGTGTGTAATTAAGGCGAAACGCGTGAAGGGCGACACCTGCGCTCGTATCAGAGATCGGGCCGTTACGGTTTATGGGGCATCTACCAAAAACAATGGAAACGGCAAAAAGTAGATGCGGGCCAAGGGCCAGGTACCAGGGGTGCAGGAGCACAGGGGAGGCGTGCGGGCCGCGGCGGGGTTCCGCAATTTATGATTGCGCCGTGTCAGAGTGTTAATGAACGCAGTCTGTTGCTCTTTATTGAGATAACGCTCGCAATCGATGGCGGAGCGCGCGCACACCCATTACTTATGGCGTCGTACGATCTTGCGTGTCCCTTTATACCTACATCTATTTATTTTTTCTCATTGCACGAATGCGTGCCAAGCGACTATTATTTATTAACGTCCTAGTGTAGTTATGAGATAAGCTAATCCATAGAGTTGTTAAATCTTGTCGCGTGGTAAGCGAATTTTCATCTTTGCATATACAATTGCCATTAATAATGCTGTAATAGTACGTTATAATAAGCTAGTAGTGAATGCTCATTCCGACGATGTTACTTGTTTGGAATAAGTTACAGTTGTAAATGATTAAATGCTATATCTATCTATAAGGACCATATCTTATTTTACCGCTTGTAATGTCACCTTTGATACTCGTATGATTTATATTATAGCTAGCTATACGAATAATTTAAAATGTCAGAACATTTTTTGAATCCGTTAGCAATTACTAATGATCTTGTTCTACATGCTTACACATTTGCATACCATTCAGCTAAAGGATTAATATAATGTTTATCTTAAGTGGCTACCGGTTATCATAATTTTCTATCTATGAAATTGACACATGACAGTGTCCGGCGCATTTTTATACGGTGCGTACATTAAGATCTCGTGTCGGCGAAGCGGCCGTCGCGACGACGGCGCGTATCGACGATCGGATCTGATGATACGCGCGAATGATATCATCATCCGTGCGCCGTACATAACGCTGCCACTGGCTACTTAAGCGCTACCGAGCGCACTTTCGCAATACATGCTTCCAAGAATCACGGAATGAGATAAAAAATCTGGACCGGTCAAAGTTAAGAGAGGGCTCTTTGCAAAGTTGCAACGAACGCTCGCAACGGCGAGTTTTGTTGTCCGCCGATTCTCCTTTCATCTAATTTTTATTTTTACCAAACTCAGTGCCCAATCAGTGTTTGTGAGTTGCAAACTTTATTTATCGCCATTTTATTTTTGTTTCATTATAAACAGTATCATTTCTGTCTTTAGTAAAAGCTGTTGTGCATCTTGACGCGTATTTATATTTATTACTGGCTGTTACGCTGTATATTAGGTGCAGAGGAAAAAACATCACAAAAATCGGAAGCAAAATATAAATACGAGTACCCTAATTACAAAATTTCTTTCTAAACAATATTTTGCACTTCAATGTATTTACCTGAAATATATATACAAATTATTAGGTACATATGGGCTAGGTACGCGGAAGCAAGCGATGTATAGATACGAAGTGCTTGAGAAACGTTTGTTTCGTGGAACCTTATATTATATGAAGATATCGAAAACATTTTTTTTTATTTAGACCAAGGTAAAATCTGTCCAGTAGTTATTTCGTGATAAGCGCATGGCGTACATTTATCATTTTAGCTATATACATTACAATTCATGACTAGTACCCTATTATTGTAAAACGTTCTATTTATTTGCAAAGTATACGTAAATGACACGAGACATTTTGAGTAGTAAGTACCTACTTTATGAAAGAAAAATAATTTCTATTGCAAACATCAAATGTCTGTAAACGCCTTTTTATATATTGTTAATAGTGAAATTTTTTAACATAATAACTTGGATTTATGGTCATAAAAGCCACACATGTCATAGCGCCTAAATTCTAATAACTGAAATATCTGAGTCCTGGGTATTGATATGTCGAATAGTCAGTTGGTATGTCGAGCAGTGTGCTGTACGTCAGTCATCTGGAGAGCCAAGCTATATTAGTTGCCAAAAAGTCGGGCGTCCTAAACAGAGCGAGACGGTACTTACCTAAGTGGGAGGCAATTCCTTATATTGTATAAATCACAAGTATAATAGTAAGGCTTCATATGGAGAACTGTTATCATCTTTGGGCCGGAGCACCGTGCAAAATTACACAGACGTAAATGTCAACGATCCAAGGATTGTCGTAAGGTTGGAGAATTTGAGCCTGGGATTTGGGCTACCTCTGAGTGTTCTACCGGATTTAAAATGGTGAGTGTTGCGAATAACTATTCGAGTTGGCGCCTGTGTCACCGTTCCTCCATCGCACCCGTTGCCAGAGATTAAGGCTGATGTAAGGCTGTCCAGCTGATGTAGATGAACTACATCAGCTGGACTTGTGGCGGCTTTCACAGTAGACGGCTTGCATGGTCGTTTTTACCACGCACGTGTGAAATGTGGAATTAGCTTCAAATTAAGATTTTCACAAGTACTATGACACGGGATCTTCAACAAAAGAACTAAGAGAGTTCTCTTCGGACATTGTAAATGTTCATCGTAGACGACGGTGACCACTTACCATCAGGTGTCCTGTCTGTCTATTGGCGTTCTTGGCGTACATTGGCCGTTACAATTATACAAGCAACATTCTGTAGTGTAACGTATTTATAGAGGTTTGTCTTTCTTTTTATACATTTAATTTTATATAAAAAAGGCCTTACAAGTATTATTAAAAAAAATACCTTCCAATTTGGTGTAGTGCGATTTATAAGTATTTTTGAGTTTGGAGACACAATAAATATTGTTGTGCCGGGAAGAAAACATCGTTTTATTACGGTAAGATAAGGTCAGGTGAGTGTTCGACACGACCGAGACGCCGTCCATATTTTCAATTACCGAAACCTTTTTCACCGACGCCAAAGTGTTCTTGTTGGTATGATATCTCTCTCATAAGATGCCATGTTCTCGTATCGCGACCGCATTCCTCGCGAGATGCAAAAAGATGTGACTGGGACTGGCCGAGGCGAGTTGTTAGTGATGTTATTTGCTCTTTGTATTATCTGCTTCAGTGATTTTTAATGCTTTCGCCAATTGTTACCGGATTAGAGACGCTTTATGGTCTCTTATTACTATATCACCACGCCAGATTCCTTACCGAGGAGTTTTGATTGATAACTATGCAGGTTTTATAATTTCATTATCAACTGATCATTTTATTAATGTCGTTTCTTGTTTTCAATAACATGATAGGTACTACCTATATTTCAAAATTCTTTAAAAACCTTATACATTTTTAAAAGCGTTTGCTTTTGTATGTAACGCGCTATATGTATGATAATTATATGTGAACGGAAGTCTTGATCCTCAAGCCAGTCGGAAATGTCAATGTTTTGATAAAAAAAAGTTATAAACGTTTTGACACTTGTGATCCAAATATTCTGTAGATACAAATTACATATGTAAGTATCCTTATATGATGTTTGAATACCTCTAATAGCTACATAGCTATTCACTGCTGTTATAAAACTACTGGTATTCTCATCTTGGATTTGAATCAAGTTTTTTATACGTTTGTTTTTTATACGAAATGATATCGCGAGCTGACATATATGTATAATAAAATTCGCTTGCCGTATGTAGTAATCCAAAATTACAGTCAAATTCAATAACGTTTTCTTATAATTGTAACCCTGCCTCTACTTTAACGTGACGTCATAATATTCTCCCACAATAAAGATGTTCAATAGACTATAAGAAATGTTTGGAGGCATCGGAATCTATAACAGGCTGTTTTCGATAATTTCTCATCATTATTATCATCATCTAATCTCCCATAGTGACTCTATTGAAGTCGGGTCTCCTCTCAGAATGCGAAAAGGCAATATCATGTTCTGCCACGCGGACCGAGTGAGGATCGTCAGACGAGCTTTAGAGATACGATAAATAGCTAGATTTTAAAATCATTCGAATTATGTTAATCCTACTTGAAAATTAAATTGATGTTGGCCAGCAGGCCCCGGGCTCGGCGCGGAGCAGTCGCCGTCCAGCAGTTATCATCGATCGTATCGGCCGATACCCATTGTTCGAATAGGAGACGGCCGTTCGAATGTTGTTAAACTTAGCGTACCACTTGATGAATACCTCGATGATAGTTTATCTCCGGAATGCCTCCATCGCGAGATCCAATATCTGGAACGGATACATAGCATACCGTGCAATTGCTCAGTAGCCACGCGTGAATTTTGACTCTTGTAGACTTTCTTTTCCGACTTATACTTTTATTTACAATGCCCTTTTAAAAATACTATCCATCCATCACATCGGTCCCCCTTGAAAGCCCAGTGCTGTACATATACAGCCTCTACTCGGTGCCCTGGTAAAAGCGCGACCTATACTCCTTTTAAATACATCCTGTATATAATACAAATACCCGATATATATGTAATTCAACACGATATAGCGACATTGTGACTTGACATATCGCAACGATACTCGCCACTGAATTCAATACCTAACCTAAAACTGTGGGTTGAATTTTAAGACGGGTCCAGTGGCACTCGTACTTACAAAATGACGTCGACGTGAAGTCCTCTAAAACAATAAAGGTCTATAATTTGTCAAATCCTTTCCGTAAAATGTAGTGAAAATAAGAAAGAGAATATTTCTCCGCAATTTGTGAAAGCGACCGGCGTTAGTCACCATTATCGCCCTTATATGTATGTTCGCTTGACAATTATCATACATATAACACATTTGTAGTATCTAAATGGTCTCATTCACTGATTTTGTTTTTTGCAGGTAAGGTCGTGTCCCAAAAAGTGAACCGAGTAAGGTAAATTTAAAATTACGGGTATGTTAATTTTTTTTGAAATGATAACATTTAATTAATAATTTAAATATGTGTAACACAATGTACCTACAAATCTTTACATTGTATAAATATGGCAACAAAAAAATTTTTTGCAAAACCTTTTTTAAATTTTGTTACAACTTATTAAGTAGCTACAGAGATATTGTGCAAAAATTCAATTATACAATAAGATAGTCTTAAGATAACGTACCACATCTCGGTCTCTTATCAACCGCGTCACGTTTTACGAAACTGACGTGGATGGGTATTACTTGCGTAAAAGATCTCCGTGGACCCTTCAAGGATATGCTTTCGGGAATATTTGAGCAACGTTTCGGACAAAAAACATTTTTAATAGGTAAAATGTATCGAACATATATTGCTATGTTTTCGTCTACATCTACACAAAATATTAACTACACTTCTACGTGCGTGCTCCGCTTTATTTCGATGATCAGACTTTATTATTTTATTATCATTGTAGACTCCTTTAAAATTAACATTTTAGATATGTTACGAAAATATTTAATACTGTACTTAGGTACTGCTGTGCATTATCCAAATAAGTTTTGTTCGAACAGCGCCATTTGCACGTTTATATGACGAACTATCGCAGAATAAATGCTGACCAATAAGATAATGTTCTTATGGCGTTCAATTTAAACAAGACTCAACATAATCTTATGGTAGCCCTTATAAGATTTTCCAATATAAGTTTTCCAAAGTGCACAAAATTTTTGTGTCTATTTTAACCATTTAATCACTTTAATTATTTAATCATTTATTTTGTACGGGATTCACTACATAATGTATGTATCTGTATACGTATATAATGCATGCAAGCATAAAAGTAATGCCACAAGCATTAAGCACTCGTCCGCTAAAGCCTTTGGAAAAACCTTTTTAAGTAAATCAGATAAATCGGTTTGAGTTGTTTATTGTCAAACTGTGCAATCTTTCACTAAGGCGTAATACGTGATGTGTTTGAGCAATTACTGTAAATATATTCTAGTTTATAAATTTGGTGGTATTACACATAATATTTATTATTTAAGAATTTAGGGGCAAGGAAAATCCATCCATCACTATACTTACGTATGTTCGTATATATTAGTATTGTTTATATTGGCACCGACTACACATGTGACATTATTCTATTAATAATTATGAACTGTGTTCTAAATGCCAACATACACGTATAATTTCGTTCGTTTATAATTGTTCCGATATTTCGAAATCATTGTACAAGCCCGGCTAGCTCAGTCGGTAGAGCATGAGACTCTTAATCTCAGGGTCGTGGGTTCGAGCCCCACGTTGGGCGGCATATTTTTATCATTCCTTTTTTCATTTTTATATTTATTGTATAAATAAACATATATTAATATTAAAATCATTAATTTTGATATTGAATAATTTTTCAATAACTATAATTTATTTGGTGTCTTAAGAATCAAATGTACGGAAAAATGTTGTTGATTTTATCAATAATCCTCGCCTCAATGAGCCGAGTCGTACCCCGTCGAAGAGACGTGTGGTGTACGACTATCGTTACCTTTTAGAGTCAATACGCCATTGAAACAGTTTGCGCAATCGCTGCGTCGCCGTACCGTTGGAGGGTCACGGGCCTATGAGCTGGACACACAACATCACACGAGCGGTTCCCACGATACGTGGCACAGGCACTCGATGTTGACGCCACTAATGCCATTATCGACGGATTTGAAGAGCAACAGCTGAACCCTTGAAACTCGTCGACGAGAATAACATTCATCACACTCGTAACCACGCGCATTCGAGTATTGTGACTGAGTTGTATTTTATCAGATTTATACAGATTACCTACCATTTGTAATTGTCACTCATAATATATAAGATACTGAATCTAATTATTATTTTTTGTAGTCTTGTTAGAAATTTTAAATAGGTCATTACTGAACTGAATTTATATTACTGTACCTGGAAAGGCTTTTTACATAAGAAGTAGCCTCAAATATAAAAATAAAAAAAAAATTCGTTCATCAAAATATAAAGTAAAAGGGTATTCGTGACAGGCGAATTCGAGAGAAGCCTAAGAGCATTTGAATGGAGTCATACAAAAATGAACAGCTAAGTGACTCTTTGTTCTTCTCAGTTCCCTTGCAGAAAATAATAGGCAAAAGGCTTATTAGAATAAATGAAAGCTCGACTCTACGCTAATTGGAGAGGAGTGCACTGGTCTTCAGTCTTCAACAACCAATTAGAGGATCGATTACCTCAGTCGGTAATTGTAACGGGGTAACTTTTCTACGCTAATGGTTCCGGGTTCGATTTCCGCTGCAGTTAAATATTGGCGCGCTTGAAGAGCGCTCGCTGAGTGACTTTGTAGCTGCAAGTTGCTTAAGCTTATATTCGTGTGTGTACACACAGATATATATATATATAAGTATTTGTATCAGTACATATTTAATGATTTAATGGTTAATACTTTCTCAAAATTATAAATATTTTTTCGTGTTTATGACAACACTGCCTATCGCTGAGTCTAGCTATCAGCGTAGTCGTCACTTGTCATATTATCTCGTTATGTTAATAAACAAGTCAAGTTGTTATGGTACGATTAAAAATCCCTTTAATAAAGGAACATGTGTGAAGACTTTCATAAATGTAGAAGGGTATAAGATCATTGCTAAGATTCGATCAATTAACAATTGTAATCATTATTTTCTACCCACTCATATAAGAAATATCCGTGATAATGTATCTATATATTAAAAACCGTATCGGTGGAAAATAATTTTAAATTTACAATATTCATTATAATGGGCCAGAAGAAATGTTACAAGTATTTTTATCAACTTGTTATAAATATTTACCTCAAACCGTTTTATGTCCATTTATTTGAATGTATTCTTAAATTAACTATAATCTCGCTATCTAAATACGAGCGCCGTACAATCATATCTCGTCCACAACCAGTCACAGTTATCTAAATTTCCGAATAGAATTTATTATACCTATCGGCGCTGATTGGTTACATGTCGCAATACCACGATTAGATACCGAAACGTTTGCCCGACGCCGGATCCGAAGTGTTTAATCGGCTTTTTATACTTAACGCCGATTCGTAACAGCCAGTTGCGAATTTACATCAGTTTCGTTATTAGACTGTTTATGAAACGGGTCGTCGACCCGCGATGGTTCTGATTTCTAACGCCCACCGGCTGGCTGGAGCTGCACTATCATTATTCCGTTATCATATCTTGCATTTTGAGCGTTTAAGCCGCTATCAACGCTATAAAATTTCATGATAATTACTGAGCAATGAAAAGCCTTTTTAATAGGAGTGTAATTTTGAAATATATGTTCGAATTAAGAATAATTGTTTTTATTTTTATTTTGTTCAGTGAAATTTTAAATCCCGTTCATTACTATCGGCAATTATGATTAGGTTTGCCTTTATTTTTGTTGGAAAGAGAAAAACGGCGTTTATCGGCTAATACGTCTTACGTACTTTAACTCTATTAAGATAGAAACCTGTCAGTCAAATGAACGTTGTCAGTCGATGAGTGCTGGGTGCGGTCGACTCTTGAATAAGACGACCGTTAGTAACATAGACTATATTACAATGACTATTTTCGTGCCACGGAAGTTCTGTTAAGTTTTCTAAATCTTCAACGTTGGATCTTCTCATAGACAGTATGTCAAGTCATTGTCAGTATGTCAATGTCAATTTCTATCATTTGCACTGTAGCAGTATGCTCTTGTAAGTATCAGGTATCGTGTTATTGCGGTGTGTGGTCAGTAGAGCCGGCGGTAATGAACTTTAAGGACAGAAGTTCATGAATTAGAACACATTAAGTGCATCATGCAATAGGACACTATAGTTAATTTTGTTACACTGTCTGATGTCCAGGTCAGTTATTGGCTGGAGACGAAATCACGTGTTTCCGAAACCGGGGTTGTGTGTGTGAAGAGAGATGAAGTGCAGGAAGCGGTAGGTCTATAAGGATGGAGATATTCAGCCGTCGGTACTCTTTGCCTATCCCGTAAGGGACCTAGCTTAATAATGATAAATAATGTAATGAACATTTCTTTCTCATGTAGATTGATTCCGAACGTTTTCATCACCGTTATCGCTCACACGACTCATTATCTAAAACATTCCACAACATACTACTGTAACTGCATAAAATGCTGTTTCATATACGAACGCGGAGCAGGCGCAAGTATCGCCGCGGGGCTCGGGCACACTTCCCCCAACATTACACTCCGCTAGTGTTGCACTGACCTCGTCGTGGAGCTGGACCGGGTTTAATAAGTTTCGAATTCAGTGTAAAAAGTTCGGATTGTCTTATCGTTTATAGACATGCATTTATCCAGTGGTTAGTGAACCTGACTCCTGCGCCGTGGATCGTGGGTTCAATTTCCATAAAGGACTATATATGTATATACATATGTGCATTGAAAAGAAATGTTTGCTATGTGTCTGGTTATAAAAAAAAATACATATATAAGTACATATTTAATTGTGTATATATAGTTTATCAGTTGACTGATTTCCTTGTTACAGGGCCTCTTGTACAAACTTTTGGATCAGACGGCAGTGTGTGAAGATGTCCCAATGACATTATCGTCTTTCGTTTGTCGTGCTTTTATTGCTTTAATAAAATAAGTGAATATTAGAGTTAAAACTAAACCACCTGTCTATTACTCATAACCTGAGACGCGTCGTATTAGAAAGACAATATAGATGTTATAGGATGCCAATATACATTTATAAAGTCTAACAGGATTCCTAATAGGAATTTTAACAATCTTCTTTATAGAGCGTTTTTTTTTTGTTTTTTTCAATTGACACGGTGTATACTATAAAATTATGTGGGCGTTGCTATTATTGTTCATTGATAAGTTCTTTCAATATTTAGCATACATGTTGTCACTCTTATTTCAGACTTACGTAGAGACTAGGATTTCAATTTTTATAACTAAACTTTATTTTTCAACATAAGGTAAGTGACCCCTCTATCGGCCAGTTAAGCGAACTTATACATTCAATATAATACTATGTGTACGTTTTATGGTTAGATCTAGGTTGACATGTGTGCCGTCAGTTGAAGTTAATTGAACGGCGTTACAGTTTTCCATCCCTACGGTCGCGAGCAGCGCGCGGCGATGATTGCGGCGTTCACCGTTAAGACGGTAGTTCGCGGAAACGTCCGCATTACTTGACTCCACTTGCTATCTCCGACTTAGCCTGATTATATTAAAACGATTCCCGCTATTCTCACTGTGCGTTACTGCATAGTATTATTCTGATCGCCTTCCAATTGATACTTAAGGGGAAGTACTCTGAGCGCTCTCGCTGCGATCGGTCCACGCTTCTTACGATTTCACATTTGGTTTATAGGAAAAATTTCCAATGTTGGAAGTTTCAACATTATCAATTTTGCGTTATATTCGTGACACACTTGTCTATGTGTTCAAAATAATGTCTCATAATGTTGAGCATTAAATTGTGCAGTATGATGAGCCAAAAGGGTTATGTGTATAAGTTGACTGACGCCGCACTTCAGGTGTGACTATAAAGGTAATGCTTTTCTTTGGGTTAATATAGGTATAGCGTAATCGTCTATTTTTTTAAATTTATCAATCAAATGTATTAAATTAAATATGAAACAGATGTGTTCGGTGAAAAGCAGGAACGCGATGGAAGGTGGAAAACGAAGATTTGCTTCTGTTGGGAGAGCGAAATACAGAAGCGTGGAATGTAAAGCTCTCGGTTTCTCGTGTGTTTCCAATGGGACTCTTTCCGCGTGCCCGTCGAGACTTGTGTAGGCCGGCGCATGAACAACACGAGATAAGTGAGGTGAACTACGATATGAATAAACACACAACGGTCTTCAATTACGAGTGGCTCTGGTAAATCAAGTTTTCATCGCGCGCTTATTAACGGTCGGATTGCTGTACGTAATGTTTTATTGCTGGCGCGCGAAATAAACTAGCTGGATCTATGATTCTCGAATCGTGATTACTTATCGACGTTTGTACGCACATTGCTGTTTTACGAGTGCCTGCCGATGATTAATCATAAGACTGTCATGTTCTTATTAGTAGCTAAATGTTTTATAAAGACCGACTTTTCTTGTGTCAGTATACTCCAAGGAAATTACATTATGATCATACTAAAACAAATAGAGTATGAAAATTGTACTAAATATTTGATGAACCACATACAGACATAAAAATACTTTAATAGATAGGTACTTCTTTTACACCCAAGCGTAAAGCAAATATTTGTGCTTATCACAAATAGTTTCGGATGAGAATCGAACTTATGACCCCTGGCTCAGCACTCAGGCTTACTAACTACTGGACGTCTAGGCCGATCAAGTTGTGCGCCATGATATATTAGTTTAAAGCGACGAAAATATGGAACCTTTCAAGTAAAATGGTAATACCTGCTTTAAATAAATTAGCAGGGCTGACAGAGGTTCTGTGCGGAGACAGTATAGAGTTAACACCGGAGAGGAGACATCAATGTAGTCTAAGACACATTTATGACGTGAGTAATAATAATTCAGTTATCAGCGTCGGCCACTGCTCTCGAACTATTGGGGATGCAGTTCAATGGAATCTCTAAGGGGAGATCAATTTATATTAATGTTAAAGTAAGCCACAGATGGATCTCATCTGGTGACTGATTAAGTAGAGTTTATGATTTGAGTTTAATAGTAATTGTATGGTATTTTATCTTTTATGTAAGTACTCTTTCATTTTTTCAGTCTCGGTCATTCTCATGCAATATGAGATGTAGCAGTATTTTAGAATATATACAGTACCTACATAATAGCAATTGGCGTGCAATCAGCTGATGTCAAGTGATTCCCGCTGTGCATAAAGATTTGCTGCTATTTACAGGTACGATTTAAGTTCTATCACGTTGTTTCAGTCATAGATATGTTAATATATCTAAGGATTAAGCTGTAACGGCTAGCCACTTGGCCCTTCTATAAGGAAATTTTGAATATAAGGTATTACATTTTTTATTAATTTTATTGTTTATGTAATCGTTTTTAGTTTAAGCCAGAATATACATATAATGCTGTAGGGCTGTTGACAAAATCACGTGCTTTTCTTTTGTTCTCCCTCTCTCCTCTCTTTTTATCTTCACAGTATAGTTATGTATGTAAGTTTTATTGAAGCTTTAACTACCAAAACATTAGAATTTGTTCGTATATATGTTTTTGTCATCAGTATAATATAAATAAACGTAAACAAACCATTGTAATAAATAACATTTTTATTTAATATTCTAATAAAAGTACGGAAAAAACGAAATAACGTCTGGAAACATCGGCAACTCAATCAGAGTACCGATGTGGAGGACGGTGTAAGCGAATCATAATAAGCGAGAGATTGAAATGAGATGATAAGAAAACGAATCAGAAATCTTGCCCAAAAAACGTAGTTACCTACCTATTATAAGGCGGTAATTTTACAAGGGATTCCTCGGTTCGATATGGGGCCAATCATTACCCCGGCAAGGCATGCTCTCGGTGCACCGAGCCGGGTTTTTGCGAGATCTACGGAGATATCCCATGAGCTTAAATATGCGGTGAGGTCTGTAAGCCGATCAGTGCGCGCACAGGTATTTCGAAACCCAACCCATCGCGCACTTTATTTCGCTTTTGATTGTATGTACGTCCGCCGTCCGGAGCGTGTTAACGACGCGTCTTATTAAAAAACTCTGCCTCTAAAAAATCATTTTATATTTTTCAAGACGTCTTAGACGTTGCCTACGGTGAATTCGAATTGGATTTTATACTCTTACGTGTTTTATACATTCTTTCGTCATGAGTAAAAGTCGTAGTTACTTTATTGTTCCGTGCATCGCGCATCGGGGCCGGCTCGTTAACGCGACCTTTCGGTTATTTATTATATCCTCTTCAGAAAATACAATTTCCAATTCGAATACCAATAAATTTAAAGCTGTGCATACATTGGTATACCTTTAAAATCATTGCAGGTTCGTAATTGCTTATCAGTTTCTAAACGAATGTACATTACGCCCGGAGAATAAATAAAACTCTCTCGTGCAGTGAAGAAGTCGCTCTCGAAACTATTTTCTGTTTAATTTATTAGTCCCGAGAGATGTTTTACGAGATACTAAAGAGTATTAAAAGTCTTATTTTATGCATTCGAATACTTTTCGTTCGTAATTCCCTCGACAGTTTAATGTAAACACTCGGAGTCGCGATTGTTAAGGAAAGAACAATTCAGACGATACAAGATAAAAGCGAAGGCGTGAAATAAATTTATTTATAACTGGCAACCAATTGGTACTTAATTGGCGTGTCAGTGAAGGAGCGCCGAGACCTCAGCGCCTTCGAGAATGGAAATGATGCTGGTATATTTGAGAGGTTTTTCTATGAATAATGAGACTCGTAGAGGAACGCCAATTCATTCTGAATAAGATTCCTGCAAGCGAACTGGAGACTAAAAAGTAATTATTAGTAGTATTATAGTCTTCCAATTTTTATCAAGAACGTAAGCGTCTTTCTTAAATTAAGTTCGTCAGTAAATTCGACTACCAGCTGTGTAATTTTCCATCTTATGTGTAGATAATTTCATCTCAATTAGCTTAAGATACGCCTTAAGCAATTTCATCATTTATGTTGTTTTGTTTACAAATGTTTCTAAATTAACATAAATATTATAGGTATATTCGTATCCATATTTTGTTTGACATTTAACACAATATTAATACTTGTTTTCGTTACCATAACTTACTTTTCTCACGAGCTGTTATCACTTGAATAATATAGAGAACATCTGTAATATCTACGGAGGAAATAAATTTACTTTGTAATCATAATATCATCGAGTTGTACTCGTTCGTTCTCAAGTCATCCATATTAATGCAACGGCTAGTTATGAATCAGCCGCATCAAAATACCAGAACTATTAATGTTAACACTCACTAACACGTTATGAGCGCTGGAATAAATGCATCTTGTTACATCAGTATAATTATCACAGTTATCAAGCTTCGAAAGCAAAATTAGTGTTTCAAAAATGATTGGTGTACGTGAAAATAGAGTAGCAGGAATATACATTACGATGAGGGCTGATCCGCATATTTCACGTGAGATTGGGTGCAAATGTTTGTGTTGTCTGTGATAATTTAATGTTAAAGGGCTTGTCAGCTGGCACTTCTGTATCAAACAATACATGTGGTGCAACTAGATGCATTGCTTAGCCTAAACGGATTTATAAAAAAGCCTTACTGTTCGTCAAATCTAGATTGCAATGATGTTATCACATCTGTGCTGAATAACTTTTGCGATTGGTTTGCTTTAGAAGTGTCCGTGGATAGGCGTGATGGTGCGAGCGTCGCGTGTGGTGAGCCGCTATCACTTGATATACGGCCTTCTTAATCACAACCTCGTTTGTTAGAGATTTATGTCTCACCTGTTACGCCAATTATTTACATTCGGAAGTCGTTGCTCTTCGACGGACTTATTAATGAGTCGGATTGCACAAGTCTCGTTGGTGTCCGTCGTTATCGTGATGATTTTGAAGGATGTAACTACACAGCCGGCTCGGGATTGTATCGGTACCGAAACGAACTTTTGCCGCGACCAGTTTACAAAATTGTTACTGCGTATACGAATACGGGTGTTACACCAAAATTAAAGAATTCTCGTGAGAATTTTCCACAGGCTTCCATAATCTTCCAATCGGTTCGTATTAATCACTCTTAATCATTAATATCGCGTATGGGCTTAATGAATGCTAAAGGTGATAAAATTTGAATAAATATGATGTATAGATTATTAGTGTGTAAGGTGTGAACTTGTTTTATCAATGTCGCAATGTCACGGACCCACGGGTGACACGAAATTCTACTAGTTTTTCATCATAACATTGTAGTTAATTGAAGTAATATTTCTTTTGCCGCGTTTGAGAAACCAGACCAGATCGTATTTTTAGCATAGGACAAAGTTGCATACGCTGATGTAACACTACTTTTATTTTTCGGTATCAAGGTACCCAATGTATGGAGTATGTGAACCAAGTAGATGTGTAGTGCACTTAGAAGCTTAATGTATGGATATGCGTAGTATTGTATTTCATCATAGGGAGACCAACATATTTAAAGTTTTCTTATATGGTCATATACATGCCTAGGTAATTAACACCGGTTCTGCCACACGATATTTACACTACTCGGCGTTGTAAAAATATCGTTGATATTTTTTAACGTCCAAGTTAAACTCGAAACCTGCTATTAGGGTAAGTATCGAGTTGGGAATGCCGATAATTTGGTGATTGAGCCTCTCGAGTCCGTTCGAGCCGGTGTCGGCACCTGTCGTGTGAAGTAATGCGATGTACTTAAAACTTGCATGAAATATTTGCTTTAAGTAAATAAATACTACTTGGCCGTGAGACTGTATAAATACGAGAGAATTTTTGTGTATCGCTCGAAGAAGATACGTGTTCAACATAAATATTTTTCTAAGTATTTCAACAGTTTAAATTATTTTAAACCAACATTTTATAGTGTACATACACGTGCTCATATATATAGTTGTATGCTATTGTATGCAAAAGGATATAGGTATTATTATAGCCATGACATAGACAATTTAAATAATGCAAAATATTATTCGAGGTTAAATAACACAGTGGGAGAGAGAGAAACATTTTAACGCCTTTTTAACTTTTACATTTCTGCGTCCGAAACGGAGAGTGAAAGAGCTTTTCGTTTAAAGCTTCGAGGAAAACTCACGAATGCCTATTCAAAAGTTCGCAAACTTAGAATGTAGAGCAGTTTGCGCGGAAAACTTAAAGGATTTCTGGCATTTGCGCGTTTCATCAACCGCCGAAGCGAGCTTTAATTATGTAAGTTTATTGTTCAAGTTCATTTCAATAAATGGATAAAGTCGGGCTAAAGTGTATTATAATCGATTAATCTCTTTACAATATTCAGCAGACCCGCTTCGAGTTTCCGCATGGTTATTTTTTGTCGCTTAATTTCAATTCCGCGCACTTGGATTTTTATTTAAAATGTTTTATAAAATTGTAACAATCTTATTGAAAAAATGTAACTCCGTTTTGTCGTTATAATTCATATGAATGTTTCTCAAAATTCCATGTCTGCTTTTCTGTTTAAATCAAGTAATATACTATAAAAGGTCATGTTAATTGAATGTTTTATTTCATTGTCATTTTCTGGCTATCCACAAAAAAAATCATTTACCAATGATAGTTACCGTAGATAAAGGTTGAGCTGAGAAATAAGAATGTATGGTCAGTCATAATTTGTCTACTCAGATCATAAAACGACGTCCTATATATTTCATTATTTGTATGTTTTTTTCCTTAATTATTTAATAAAGAATAATGTCATTCCTGTTCAGATCCATTCGCAGATGAACCTTGGTAAGACACTTCAACAACATTGTAGCGGTCGGTACGGTCGTGCTTACGATACAATAATACGTAATTAACAGGGGTGTTTAAAGTCGGCCATAAACGAAACGACTCGACCCAATTTCCGCGCGCCGTTATGTGCGCCACGCCTCCCGATTTAAGGAAAGCGAGTAAAAAATCGGATCCGATCGGACACTATGTTGTGTTGTTGTTACTCATGTGACCATTTCGTCACTGTTCATTTTAGGATACATTTATGTAGGTACCTACTTGTAATCTATGAGTACCAAATCCTAAGAAAAATGCAAAAACTGCGTCACCTGAGTTACCTAAGTTATGTAGTAGGTACTCCAATCATTGGGACACGCGTAACACCACGCCTGTAATCCTTGAAGGGGTAGGCAGAGGGGTGTAATACACCCTCGCGTTTCATCAGTTACGTTTTAGTTCCACGGAATAGGTAATGAGTCCATTGCCATACACCGGGCACAATTACAGACTCCGAGTCACTACAAGAAATTCTAAATTAGAAAAATCGAATAGTTCTCGAACCGGGATTTGAACCCCGGGACCCCCGGGACCTCCCGATCGACAGTCGCGCTTGCAACCGCTCAACCAACGAGGCAATCAGTTGGACACGCGAATTAATAAATTAATTATTTAGCAACGACACATCTCTGCTCAATATCGAGAAGCACTTCATTTCTACTTTGGCTAAAGGTCTCCCAATTGAAGGATGTAAGACTGACCAATTAATATCAGTCAATTTTTGGCAACTTTTCGTTAATCTAAGAAACCAAATATTCATATACGGCTGCACTTTATCCTACAAAACTATTATTAAAGCGGATATCCGTCGCGAGTCGTGATTCATTGTAACTGTACACAACACCCAATTTCCTTTGACGGCCGGCCCTGAGAGTGTTCCGTAAGTATTGCGCCTCGGGGTTGAATTCCATAGAAATATCGACTAACTTTGATGTTTTGACAAGCATTATCGCCAGATGCAAATGTGGACCTTATGATAATAAAACGGTTAGAGATTAGGGTCTTGTATCACAATAAGATGGTAAATATTAAATCGTAACTCACTATAGTGAGTTACAAATATCAATACCATTAGAACCTGATGCCGATGAACCACTGTGAAACACAAATGATCTTATCAATTTTGTGATGCAGGGAATCTTTGTTTTGAATTTGAAAACGTCCTCTAAAGACGAATTTAAAAGTATTTTGTTTAATTCGTAATAATACTCTTATGTATGTATTGCCCTTGTTCTACCTAAATTACATATATGTATGTATGTAAGCTCTATTTATATTTCCGAAAATATTATATCCGAATCAGTAATGACGACTGAACGGTAGATGCTGGTTGAACGACAAATCTATCAGTTTCATAGCGTACGTTACAACAACCGCCTTACGTCATAATCTTATATCGCTGATAATTATAAGTCTCGATCGGAAGTACCCGTTTATTCGTTTGAGGAGTAAATGTAGATATCGGCCGGGCGATAATTGGTACGTGTCGAAAACGACTCAGCGCCGCAGTTAGCACCTCGCACTCGTTGTTTGTCTGTGATTCGCTTATACCACCACGGCCGTTTTAGTTCTCTGCGCTCTTCTTTACGTGTGAGAAAATAAGATTAAATATTGCTCAAATCGCTATTTGTGGCCATACACTTGTCCCGTTTGCGTTATCGCGATATCGCGTTATTTAATCTTTAGCAGCAAAAACTTAAGATTGAAATTTAATTGAATAGCGAGTCCGCGTCATTCGTATCCTGTTGGTAATAACGCCCGCCTCTCGACGAACAAACAAGAATTAAGTTTATTTTACCGAGACAGCTGTGCGATGGATCTTTCTTTGGTTTTCGCCAAAAACAACAAAAAAATACTCTTAATCAGTGTTTGTGTGTTCCGATGTGGTGAAAGTTTTAGCGCCTGTCATGATTTTTTTTATGTCTACAGATGAAAAAAACAGGCGTGAAAATCATATACTTGTATATCAAACAATCTGTAATGAATTGCACTCATTGTATGTTTGAAATCATTTCGTGTATCAGAAGCGCATATGCTGAATGAAAGCATATAACTACATATTAATCCTCGTTTGTATACATCATTGAAACGTAGGATTGAATTGCTCGTTGCTACGAGAGACCGCGAAGATAATCCACTCCATGGCCCTTGTAGGAATATGGTATAAATGCGAATAAGGCTATTTCAAATGTATGAGATCTAAAGGATTATGTAACTATAGGCACCAAGTAGAAATGATCAGAAACGTCAAGAGAAAAGTTTGATAATAGTTTGAAATCAGCGGTTTTTAATTTGAATGACAGTTGGGCGTGGAGTTACTTTAATTTAGATGTCAGGATTTCGAGAGCTGCGATCTAAGCAATATTATGAATTGCAAATAATCATGATTCTTCTTCACGTTTTTTACTTCTTCACGTTGTTTACATACCGTGTCCTACAATGGAACGGATTGTACTAAGGAAAACATCATAAGGAAACCTTCACACTTTAGAATTTATGATAAAACAACTCTAAGGTGTGTGAAGTCTGCCAACCCGCACTTAGCCAGCGTGGCAGACTTCGGCCTTAACCCTCTCAATATGAGAGGAGACCCATATTCCAACAGTGG
>DWME01000098.1:0-47259 GCA_018244795.1 Parelbella ahira ahira | reverse complement strand
CTCCTGAGCTGGTTATAGTATACTTTTCATCACGCTATAATCAATAGGAGCAGAGCAGTGAAGGGAAATGTTGGGAACCAGGACCTCCCGATCGGCAGTCGTCCAACGAGTTTAAATTAGCATATTTACTGTAAACTGCTTTTCCGGGCAGGACGACGTCTGCCGGGTCCGCTAGTATAAAATATATTGATAATATCATAAACTACGCAAGCATGGTCGTGATCATCATCTAGTTATTACTATTTGTAAAGGAACATTAAAAGCATTAAAATCATAATAGAAAGGTTGACTGAGCATTGGTCTTATATTTGGCTTCTAAGAATAATAATTAAAATTAATTTATAATACGTTTTTTACGATCTCGGTTGAAACAATTTTCAGGTCACAACATACAGTTAGCTGGCCCCTGTATGAATGATTTTGTGTAGTTATTAAAGGGCTATAACAGAATATCACTTTTAAAGGTAAAAAATATTTGTATAAATTGTTTTCATAATGATAATTTTGTGTCGTGATATACGTTGTCATGTTCTTTCAAATTTTTTACGAAAAATCGTTCTAAAGGAAATAGAAACACGTTGTGGCATACAAATATGTATGGTAGAAATAGGTAATGGTAATTGGTAGAGAGTCTTATTTTTATTATGGTAACACTATATTTTTAGCAACGAACAGTGAACTGAGTGAACTGTGAAGCTATGAGCATTAGTTTCTGTCATATTATATTATTTTGGCTATTTTCTATCGTGTAATAAATGCTACATGGTACATCTATGTAGTAATAAATAATATGTAAAGGAGTGGCTGGTATGTTTATGAAAGCTGATCGCAAGCGAAGAATTTATATCAATGTCGAAAAAATTCAATTTAACCCGCAACCTCTGTGTTTCTGAGGACGCTTTTGAGGAATTTCAAGCAAGTGCACCATGTAACGAGAATGTGATTCACACATCAGCAGGTATTACTTCGCCGCCGCAGCGGAATCTAAATGCAATTGCATATATAGACGAATTGCAAGACGACATTTGCATTGACAATGAATCGGACTCACAGATTAAAGAAAATATTGCTTTGGAAAGTACTTCAGAATCGAATCAACAAATGTTAAATAGTGGAGCTGACTATGAAATATATTCTGATACAGGGGAAAGTACGACACATTATATTCCAGAAAAAAACATACGAAGGCAAAGTTTATTTCTTGATGAGTCTTCACGAGACGCTGTAATAACCAATAATATGTTAAATGTAATTGTTGATAATGAATGTCATAGCAGCGAAGTAAAAAAACCAAATGAAAACATTGACAACAGACAGTTAAATCTGGCAGTTTCTAGCTCTAAACAACATAGAATAACTGCTATAAAAAGGCACTTAAATCCCCTAGAGTTACCTATGGAATCCCAGTCAGACACTACCATATTAAACCCAGAATTGACACCAAAGAAAAAAAAGGGAAGACCGAAAAAAAAAGATGTTAATTTGTTATTCATAAACACAGCCAAACAACACAATAATTTAAGCACTTCTCCAGAAGATATGCCTAAACAGGCTTCTAAACAGATTACTCAGTCAAAAAGCATAGTCTTATTGAGTAGTGACAATAAAACAAATTACTCATGTGATTTTGATAATGATTTGAGTCATATGAGTACAGTCTCAGATACTCCTGCAGTAGTATCTAGAAAGGATGTAGATACTCACAAAGATATAACAGAGACATACGTCAGAGATTTTCAAGAGACACCAGTAAAAAAACCTGCTATGGAAACTGTTCGTGCAAAAAGTATGGTAGGACGAACAAAAAATGATCAAATTGATGATCTAACTAATTTTGGTTTAGATAACTCTACAACTCTATCTGGAAAAAAGCTAGGTAGTTTTAGAAAAAAAGAGAAGACAAGTAACAGTGATATTTCATTGATACCACCTACAGAATCTACTAACCGTATTAGCAGAAAAAATAATATGACTGCACTGAAAAATAAACATCAAGTAGATCATTCCACTAATGTAGGCCATGATCTAATTGATACAAGATCAAAACTAAATAATACTACAAAAATATCTGAGAAAAGGCAAAGTAGTTGCAGTAATACAAAGCGGTTAAACAATAGCGAAATTCCACAAAAGTCACCTGAACAGGAAAGAAATGATGGTGATGATTTTTATAAATCAAATAAACCATCAAGTTGTGATAGTGGTTTGTCATTAATGTTATCAGTACCAGGTAAGAAAAGAGACATCACTGGAAATCAGCCAAACGGAAGACAAAAGCTCAAAAAGTCAAATACAGACATTGAATCTGTCAGCTACTCTTTAGGTGAAACTTCATGTAAAACAAATCTAATTGAGGGTTCTGCTGATAGTAGTGATATAATGAAAAGTAAACTGTCTAAAAATAATGAACGTGACAAAAAGTATGATGAAATAGAACGGGAACTCGAACATATATTGTCAACTCCCACTAATATATCTGACGAAAGTACTAATCAAGAACTAACTGATAAAGATAAAAGGGTGCAAATGAAAAAAAATAAACCAAAAAAGGGAATAAGTGTAAAAACAATAAAGCACATTGATAATCATAATGAAAATCAAAGAGTTGTGGATGTAGAATTACAGTTTAGTAGTGACGAAGCAGATAATATGTCATTAAATTTATTAAAAAAGCAACTGAAACCTGGAAAGGATATCAATGAGGATGGACAGAATATTTCAGAAAATGAAAATGATGTTAGTATAACTGAAGTGGTTGATGGGAATAATCTCATATCACAAAAGAAAAATACCAAGAAACCAATCATGTCTGATTTTGAATACAATATTAACAGTGCTTTTAAAAATTCTGTTGAGAAAAATGTCACTGATGAACATATTACAGAGAATAATGGTGCTGAAACAGAAAGTTCTTCTAAGAGACCAATACGAAGAAAAGCTAAAAAGGTATTGCACTATGACGAGGGATCAGATGAAGATCCATTTGCCAATATGGAATTGTCTGATGATGAAGACTTATCAGGGAGAAGAGGTGGAAGATATTACTCAGATGATGAGTACTTACCTGATAAAGGAAAAAAAAGAAAAGTAAGTTCAGAAACATCAGAAAGTGATTGTTTAGATAGTGCTAAAGGTCAAGGAATGGGTACCAGAAAGCAGGTACACAAAAAGAAAGGACGAAAATTAAATGAGTCACTGAAAAATTCCCGTCTGAAGAGAAATAAAAAAATTGATGAGGTCACCTCAACAACAGCTGATACAACTACAGAAATTGATGATGGTTTAACTCTCGAATCAGAATGTGTAATAAACAATGATTTGGATCAGACACCTCAGGCATGGGGTACCTCACATGAATTGGAGAATTACATAGCAAAAAAAATTCAAGGTACTAATTTACAAATAAAGAAAGTTTCTGGCACAACACCACAACAAACTGCAATCACACCATTGGAAATTCCAGTACTGGAACCAAATGAACCTAAAAAATACATTGAAATGTGTACTCAGACGACTGCAATTCATACAAAGGCTGTTCAAGTGCAAACAACACAGCCTTATGATAGTACTATAAAGGCTAAAATTCCTCTAACTTCCGAACAATCAAAGCAAGCATGTGAACTTTTAGAAAGTATTATAAAAGCCACATCTGATTTAGGGAGGTTGATGATAGAAAAATCTGAAGGTTTCATTGAAAAGAAAATAAATATAGAGAATATAACTGATACAAGTAAAATGGATTTGTGTGTGCAGAAATCATTTTTGTTATTCAAATTGGCTAAACATAACTTGATCCAGGTGGAAGATTATTTAACTACTGAATATGAGAAATATCTAGAATCTCATAACTTGTCACAATACAGACAAACTCCTAAGTGTGTTGTAGCAACACCAAAGCCAATTAGTAGTGATAGTGATTGTGAAATTATTGAAGAATCAATCCCTCAAAAAGACAAAGAAAAGCCTAAATTTAATCTCAAAACAGTATTTTTAAATAAAGAACTTTCTATAAAAATGGCTAAAAAGTCTGCTGAAGAACCCCAGACCAGTAAAAAAAAACTGAATATAAAAGGTAGGAATACCGTCTGGATCAATGATTCTATAATGGTAAAGAAAGTGAAACCTACACAGTCTTTTTTAGCCCAGGACAGCCGCAATAAAAAACCTCCTGATACTTATGTAACCATACAAATGGTGAAGGCTTTCTTTGACAGCTTTTATAAAAAACAGAAAGTGGTATTAACATGTGCTCCATTTATATCAAGTGAGTGGCTGAACGTAAAGCAGGTCGGTATTTGTAATTATTTTGTAACACAGTCTAGTGATTTGTCTACACATTCCTCAATAATTACAACACAACCAGAATATGAATCAAGCAGTAGCATCACAACCAACATGATAAAAAACAGGCTTATGTCTCAGCCACTGTTGTTACAAACACTATGTGTTAAAGAAATACAAAAATATATGTATAAAACAAGACAAGAGGTCAAACAAATTTTTTGTGACAACAATGATCTACGTTTACAAAGAAACGATCAGCCAAATACATTATTTTTGTTGTCATTTAAAATAGTTATGAACTCAATAGCCATAGACCAGTTGAAAAAACCGGATATAATGAGACAGTTTATTTCATTGAAAGCATTATCACTGAAGAGTATTAATGACTTAATTCACAAACCATTAATTAAAAGTATGTGTTCAAAAAGTTCATATGCAGAAGAAGAAAATTGTCCAAGTTGTAATGCTGAAGATGGGTTTAAAAAATATGAAAACCAAAGTACAGTAATCTCAAAGCAGCAAGGGAAGATTAAAACATTGTTTTCTATTTGTGTGGAAATATTTAATAAACATAGTATATGTACACAAACCTCTGACATTAATACCAATAAAAATATTGTAAAGCCTTTAAAACATATTACTTTCCAATATGTCAAACATAATTTGTATTATGATTTTCGAAAAGGGAACAAAAAAAGAGAAGAACTTAGATTAAGCGATATGTCAGATGACGTAGTTTTATCAAATTTTAAAAGTTGTTTGAAAAATGAATATTGTGCTGACAAAGGAGACAAAGTAATGGCATTAACAATAAAATCTGTAAACTCATTATCAGATGATATTTTCTCAAAGATACCAAATAACAACGATGAATTCCCTTGTTTCGAGAAGGAAGACTCTAATTATTCCAGTGATAATATACACGATTATCAAGATACCAATTCAAATGAATATTCAATTGAGGAAAGTAATTGTACAAGGCAAATACAGGTACAGGAATCAAAATCCTGTTTGATAACAAATGATAACAACTTCTTTAAAATACTAGATTTTCATGACAGAATTGAAGAAAATCATTTGCCCCAAATAAAAATAGAACCTTTAGATGAAATAATAGATAATGTCGATTCTTCGCTTATAAAGAGTGAACCCATAGAAAATAATGGAGAAATTATAAATTTTACGCGATTAGTAACTAAACTGGAAAGCCCTGGCAGCTTAGGCGATACTGAGGCTAATTTTACATATCGGAGTAGCCTCAGTTATAGTGAAGAAATGTTTGAAACCTTCACTGCTTCAAACAGAATGACACAATCAAAGGTTGATTATACGCTAGCTAATGATGAAATATATAGTCAAAGTGCATTAAGAATCCGTCGGCAATATGAACCTGATCTAGAGGATGATATTGACATGAGCATGAGCTTACTAATTCCACAGCATAATATTGATTTAGCTAAAGACAAACTTATGGATAGTAGTTCAGATAATGCTACTGAGGCACAAAAAAATGTTGCAAAAAAAAGACGCAAAATTAGGTCTAAAAGTGTGCGGCAGAAAAATAAAGAGTCATCTACGAACAACGAAAAATGCCTTGCAAAGAATGAAGTTGTTCAGCTTACGAAAACGATGCAAGAAAGAATTAGACAAGAAGAAAGAAGCGCTGAATCATCAGATTCGGAATTTGAAAATTCTTTGGCTTTAAGGCGAGAGAACTTAAAAAAGGCAGTTGCTAATAATTCCAAACCGAAACTATGCAATGAAAAAGATACAGAAATTCAGTGCAATGATGTGGATTCAACTGAAAACATACAAGATGATAAAATGAGTTGCGCAAATAATGTCGAAGTTACCACAGAGAAAATCTTTGCAGAGTCAGTTAACAGTCAAGAGCGAGAACCTTCATTAGACAGACTTCTCTGTTTGTCACATTTAATAGACAAAGAGAACATAGGTTCATTTGTCACAGAGCCCGGTGCGCCTGTTGAACTTTTAGAATGCGAACCAATATTACCCATGTTGCACGATGATACAGATAATGCGGAAATGGATAATAATGAGGAAGACGAAAAAAGTGTTGTATTAAAATTTGATGACAAACTTCCGTATATTGTAAAGCACGGGTGGAAATGTTTTTCTGTAAATAATAATGATTCTAAATTGTATGCAAATACATATGTTTATTTGAAGAAGCTACCAGATACATTTTTAGGCACATATTTTAAGTATCAAGGGATCTCTCATAAAAGTAAGGAGGATTTGGATGTTGAAAGGTATGAAATTTCATTTATCCTTGTACCGTAATAAGAGTTACGACAAATTAAATTTGTTGATGATTTTATTTTTTAGGTTGACCAATTTGCAATCATTGCACAGGAATAATATACGAGGTAATAAACTTCGGAGTAAAATAAATAAAGTGCCCTTGAGTGGTAAAACAAAAGATATAGAAAGCAGCTCGCGAACCAGTAGCCCTAATAATGTTCAGTTTAATGAGTTTTCACCTTCTGAGGATGATGAAGTAAGCGTCGAAGACCAAGTCGCACCATTTGTAAGTTTTATGTTTCTGTTCTTCAGTATGAAAAATTATTAAAAGATGTACACATCTTACAAGCAATTCATACTTTGCTTATTTTCAATAGGCGCCAAATCAACAGGCCAATGAGAATGCTATGGCAAAAAACTGTCTAATGAACGACGGCGATAGTGATTCGGGAAAACATATAAAGACAGAAGAGATACCCATTAAAACAATCAAAAACGAAATAAAGGAAGAACCCGTCATCTTAAAACGCAGGCCAGGATCGAAGTCCAAGTGTGAAAATATAAAAGAAATCGACTCTTTGATGTTGACTGCAGACAAGATGATGAATAAGGAATTGGCCATGCTGCATGCGCCTGTAAATTTTAACCCTGGTGAAGCAGACTTTAAGGACAGGCCAAAAAGAACTCTGAGAACTGTAAGTCTTTGCAAAATGCCAATACTTGTTGTCTGACGAGAATATCTTAATTCTGTATGGTAGTTGATGGATTTTTTTTGTAAGAAAAAGAATAAGTTGTATATTTTATTTTCATCATCATCGTTATTAGCCTACTCCCGTCCACTGCTGGACATGGGCCTCTCCAATGGCAAGCCACTGAGCTCGATCTTCAACTCTTCGCAAACAACCACTGTCAGCCACTTTGCGTATATCGTCACTCCACCTAGCTGGAAGGCGTCCTACGCTACATATGCCAAGTCGCGGTATCCACTGCAGAACTAGCTTGCTCCAGCGGCTATAGGTTCTGCGACAGCTGTGACCAGCCCACTGCTACTTTAGCTTGCTAATCCTTTAGGCTATGTCGATAACTTTGGTTCTCTGTCGGATCGCCTCATTTCTGATGCGATCCTTCAGAAAGACGCCGAGCATAGCTCGCTGAGCGATTTTAAATCGGTGGCCCAATAGCACCGTCCAGCGTCCACGTCTCGGTTCCGTAGGTCATGACAGGTAGAACGCACTCATTGAAGACTTTTGCCTTCAGGCTTTGCGGTAGCGGTGACGAAAAGACTTGACAAAGTTTCTTATATGCCGCCCAGCAAGGCTGTACTCTTCTGCAGGCTTCTCTCTCGAAGTTGTTTCTACCAAATTGCAAGAGTTGCCCGAGGCGCACATATTCCTGCACAACTCCGAGAGGGACCCTAATAAGAGCAATCGGTTCCGCGAGGACATGCTCATTGAACATTACTTTAGTTTTGTTCAAGTTCATCCGGAGACCGATGCGGGTAGTATTTTATTTTAGACATTCATTTCTTTGGCTAATCTTTCAGAAAAGTGCATCAAACCAGGCGCACTTAGAGCGCGTTATAGTTGAGGAGGACTCCTCGTCTGAAGAAGAGAAGCAATGGGTTACCACGAAAGAGAAGCTACTAAAAAGGATGGTAAACAAACAAAAACATTCTAGGTGTGTTATTAACTAGCAAATTTATTTTTGAATTAGTTGAATTCTGATGAGCCAACGGGTCACATAATAATTATAGTAATTGATAGTTTTGTGTTCAATTATTATATGGGACTGTTACCTTCGTCTAATTTTCACAATTATTGGGATTATTAAGTTCCTTCCTTGGTTAAAATCGTAAGTAATCTACATATGTAAGTACTAGACTAAACTCAACTAAATATTTACACACATACAGTACAAATATTTATGCAATTCACAGAATTGAACCCACGACCTGACCTCCACTTTGGTCGAGTAGTTGTAAGCGTGACTGCCAATCGGGAGATTCTGGGTTCAAATCCCGGGTCGGGTGCTATGGGATTTTTCTAATTTAGAATTCACAGAAGTGACTCGGAGTTTGGAATTGTGCCCGGTGTGTGGCAGTAGGCTCACCACCTATTCCAAGGGACTTAAACTTAACTGGTGAAACGTGGGAGCGTACTACACTCCTCTGCCAACTTCTTCGGAGATTATAGACGTGTTATTACGAACCCACGACCTTGTGCTCAGCTATCAGATTCCTTAACTACTGGACAAACGGGCTAATCGTGAACTAAAACAAACTAAGTATATGTTAAGTGAAACTAACCACAATATATCGATAACAATCGTACTAATATCCGTTAAACTCTTTCTGAAATGCCTTACAAAGGCAAAGACGAAAATGTTCAAAATCATTGTATTGGGTTCTATTGCTTTAATAGACATCTCTAATAGTAATTTTTCAAAAATATCTACTATTGATGTACGGATAGCGTTCCACGGTAGTTATATTATAAGTGTAGATTTATTTGTTTTTTAGCGTGGACGATGCCAAACGAGCGAAAATTGTGAGTGAATTTATTGAGAAGCGGGGCGATGCACCCGAAAAGCGACTACGAAGCCGGCCGCGTACCCGACGCTCTAGTAAGAAGTTTTTAGAGCGGCAGAAACAGATCAGGTAAACACATTAAGTATCTAACAGAGCCTAGGAGACAAAATGAAATTCAAATCTTTAGAGAGCTCAACTCTTGTTAGGGAGTGGATGCTCATGACTTATCACGCCTCGTATCTCTTTAATTTAAATAGGACGGTTAGCTATGCAAGTTGTTTATACATACAGTTACTGTATCAATTTATAACATTTATAACACACTAGAAATTTGACACAACCATTCACTATTTTTTGTTTCAGCGTATTGAACAGAGAGCTGTTGTTAGGTGAAGTGGATTCTTCACATGGCGGCAGAACGTATTCTAATACATTGGGAAAAGGAAGAAAGAACATTCGGAAAGTGAGTATTCTTCTTCTTTTCTTATAGTGCCTCTCCGACTAACGGAGGTTGGCTGTCAATTCCGGAAATTTTCCTCGGTATTGCGCAAGGTGGAAAATTTCAATTACAAAATACATAATCAATCAATCGATCATCATAATACATTTACAAAAATTTAATAATTTCTTTCTATGTTCAATGCCCATTTTATATTTTTGCTTCTTGCCAGTCTTTAATTCTGAAATCTAAAATTTTATTATCAATAAGAATTTTAGATTTGAACTAAAAGTTAATTTTATGACAACTAATATGTGAAAAACCCTTTCATAATAAAGTCGCGAAGGAAGTTTTTTTTTTATGAAAACAAGTGAGTGTAAAGTATTATATTTTGTATACTGTATAAAATATCGTTATCAAATACATTATGATAAAAATCAATATATATTTCATATGCACATGGATATTTGGCAGTCTTCGCTATAGAACAAGCATTGTCTTTTTTGGGATCAAATGATCCTGTGGTGACATGACTAACCTACTTATGTATGTATATCTACATATAGTATTATTTTATTTCTCTAAATTATAATACTAAAAGGAATTACTCTTTATAAACCAATATAATTGTCTCAAACTAAAAAATTAAAGAAACATGCCTCTAGCAAAAATTCCTGAATTAGGTTAAGCCGCCTTTGTTAATTGTCACTCATTTGGATGAGCAGGTTATCAACAAGAACTCGTTGGCTCGCAGCACAGTAATCGCCAACATGGAGGAGTTCGAGCGGAAACGTCGACTGGTGATGCAACAAACAAAACTGGTGATGTTTTATATCAACACACATTTTATTATAACCGACTCCTAAACCGGCGTGCTTGCGAGTTCATAATCACGATTACAACTACATTTACTAAAATTTTACAATTTCTTTCTATTTCTAATCCCCTTTTTATATTTTTGCTTTTTGCCACTTTTTATTTCTGAAATCTATTATTTTATTACTAATAAGAATTTTAGATTTGAAGTAAAAGTTAATTTTATGACAAGTAATATGTGAAAAACCTTTCATAAAAACGTCGTGAAAGAACTTTTTTAAATAAAAACGTTTTTTTTAATTATTTTCATGAGGACCTAATTAAGATTAATTTAAGTTATGTAATTCGCAAATACACACACGTACCCAAGATGTATCACTAACAATATATGAATTACCAAAATACATATATATTTTTTACTCATCAGGCATTTTCAAAATAAAATAATCGCATTCACAGTATTCCTAAGGCTGTTTTATGTATGTACCCCTTTAGAAACACTTAAGCAAGTACTCTTATTAATAACGTAATATATAGTAGCACCCCCATTTTCGTTTCCTTATCTTAAGGGGACCCGATGGTCTAGAATTTTCGAAAAATCTTTTTTTGTGTATATACACAAATTATGTATATACATAAACAACGCGAAGTTTCTAGCTACCCAAATCCGCAACAACACTCTTAAATGTATATCTATGTGTACGCAATACATTAAGAACAGCGAACTTTCGAGATACTATCGTCCGTAACGTAAACTAACAAACGACTATTGGTAAGGAATTTTATAAACGCTCATTATTTAATTTAATTAAAATTAAACTTTGAAAACCTGTTTATGTATTACAATGTGAACCATACTGTTTACAAAATATGTTTTAATGAGGTTTCTGTTACAGATAGAGCAGCTCGGCTGTGAAGAGGGAGTGAATGTACTAGTCATAAACGACGAGGTGTGTCTGGAGTATGATTTCGATCAGATGTGCCCAATAGTTACCATTCATCCATTCTTCACCAATGTCATGAAAGCACATCAGGTATGTCCTTAAGTTTAATAATATGAAACATAAATTAAAACAACTAGATGGATGGCATTATAGTGGGATATTTATGAGTTGCCATTGTGTAATAAGAGATTTTATGTTTGCACTGTTTTGCACTCATTTGAAAACTAGAAATGTTAAGTCTTGTCTGCACCAATCTGAAATCACTGCCCTTTAAGTTTGTAAATATGTGGAAGTGATATCAAGAATTTTTCTTTGTAAATTAATGTGTTGTCTAACGTTCCTGAAATTTTGGATTATTAAATGTATTCACCCATCATCATTTGTAAATCGACTGGTGGACATAAGGGGGCGTGCATTACTTGATAAGGGGGGGGGGGATAAGTCCAATCTATCCGCAAAGTTGCACAGTAGGCCGTCGTTTGTTTTTTTCTAAAATCACTTCAAGTAATTAATGGACGCTCCCTAAGGCTCAGGAATCGATGATTCGCGACCGGATCCCATAGTTTAAGAATCCAATCAATTCCTGCTATCTTCCGGAAGTCAACAGTCTATCTGTTCGAAGGACAATTTGAGTTCATTTCTATAGTTGAAACAATTGTGAAATAGAAGTGTCTAAGCTAAAAAATAACAGCTATTTTTAATCACAAATTGTTTTTGATGATTTAAAAATTTCAACGGCAACTTATTGTATACGTGTAGTGCCATCTATAATAGGAAGTTGCGGGTAGTGTTAAACATTTTAAATTTCATTTCCAGTACGAGGGTGTAAAATTCATGTGGGACGCGTGCTTCGAGAGCCTGGCGATGGTGGAGTCGGGGCACGCGGGCGGCGGCTGCATCCTCGCACACTGCATGGGCCTCGGCAAGACGCTACAGGTCCTCGCGCTGTTGCATACTGTGAGTTATGTTACTTATTAAAATCTATAATTAAATTTTCGCGGCTAATACATATGTCATACAATATAACTGGTGGAACTTGGGATTACTACACTTCACTGCCTAACACTGGGGGATAAATAAGTGTGTTGTTATGTTACATTCTGATATAGCTGCATATAATGTCAGTGGATGTAGTTAATCTCCAGTCACATGGTGTATTATTAATCAAAACTCATATGTTTGTTGCATATGTAATATTTAAATTAATATTTGTAACTATTGCCTTGTGTAGGTCTTAACACACCCACGCGTGGGCATACGTAGGGTGCTTGTGTGTTGCCCACTGTCCACGGTACTCAACTGGGTCGACGAAATTCATAAATGGATCGGACCCGTCACTGATCAGATAAAGGTATATTACAAATGTCTATATTGCTAAGAGAAAATTACATAACGAACACTTACTGATTTAAACATAACTGCACAGCTTTAACTGTCAATGTGTCCGTTTTTCTTAACTGACATGTTGAAATTATGAGTAAATGTTTTTTATGTATGATTTGGCAATGATGATGTATCATTTGCTGGTTCCCTTCCAGACATATCTGGATCATGTGTTTGGTATATTCATGTGTTCATGCCACTAACAACAGTAAAACACTAATATAGGTGTTTGCTTTGTTGTAATTTTTTTCGCTTGTTCCTTTTATTTTATTTATGTTATGCCAGTAACAGCTAGGATAGTAAATAGGATAGTAACAGTAGTAGCTAGTAATATTAAAGGATATTAATAAAATTAAATTTTAAGCAATACAATGTAAAAAAGAAACTACAGGTATTTAAATAATGAATAAATTATTTTTAGTTTAATTTGATTATATTTTGTTTTAGACATACAAAGTCGGATTGGCGGTGTTATTTGCACTTTCGTAAATTAGTGAGGGCGAGTATGTGAGTAACAGAACAAAGATAAATCGCTAGTACACTGTGATCACACTGTATTAACGTTTTACAAATTAGCCCGCGCTAAACACTATCAAACTGGGCAAACGTAACGAATAACAGAGTAATCGTTCCTAGACTGGAGGATACGCTCTCTCCGACGGCAGGGTGGCAATGTGCCTCTTCCTTCAATTTCTCCCCAATAGCGAGGCTCAACGGAGCCTCGCTATTGTTGTACTGCATTCCGTTTAACATCCGTACTAATGACCGTCCGCCAATCGTTTAACGTCGGTACTAAACACTATTTTCAATGCGTTCAATGTCCATACTAATGACCCTCCCCTATATGTATATTTTTTCTTAGGAATTGCTAATATGTAAGTGACAATAAAGTCGGGACCATGCAATCGCTTTATTGTCATAATTGTGCCATTTTGCGAAACGACACATTACGTCATAGTGTAGTTAAACTGAAAATTTAACAATGATAAAACATTATGACGTACAAATATTTGATAATATTGTTTAATACAAATTGCACTTGCAGGTGTTCGAGCTTTCAAAACTGAAGAAGATATATGAGAGAGCGTACCAGCTAGAGGACTGGTACAAAGGTGGCGGGATATTCATCATCGGTTACGAGTTATTTCGGAGTCTCACCACCCTGGACGCTTACCTGGACGATATAAGACCAACAATCCTGAAAAAGATCCGCAACGCGCTGCTGGACCCTGGACCGGATGTGGTGATATGTGATGAAGGGCATCTATTGAAGAATGATTCGTCAGTGCTCGCGGTCGCCATGAGCCGTGTGGTCACTAAGCGGAGGATTGTATTGACCGGTACACCTATGCAGAACAATCTGAGGGAATATTACTGCATGGTGAACTTTGTTAAGCCCAATTTGCTCGGCACATATTCAGAGTATTCGAACCGGTAAGATGTTTAAATTTGAGTAGAATTAAGGATTGTCTGATTTAATTTTACAAGTTTTTCTAAAGATAGTGTATTTAATGTCAATTAAAATAAAAATGTCATGTAAGATTTAAGTTTATTTTCGTTAATTTAAAATCTTTGTTGGCTTGAACATAACACAACGCCTCTATTTCCCCGTAGGCGTAGACAAAGTGTATTTTTCACTAGATACGTTATTTACTATTTCCTTTATTTACAGATTCGAGAATCCCATTATGAACGGCCAGCATCGAGATTCGCGGGAAGAGGACATCAAGCTGATGAAGGCGCGTACTCACATCTTGCACAAAGTGCTAGAGGGCTGCCTTCAGCGGCAGGAAGCCTCAGTTCTTTACCCATACTTGCCGAAGAAATACGAGTATACGGTATTCATTCCTCCGACAAAGTGCCAGTGGGACTTGTACAAGCACTACATCATGACGTACGCCATACAACAGAAACAAAGCGTTCTTAAGGATTTTCATGTGTTGCAAAAAATCTGGACGCATCCCCAGGTATTGCACAATTTTCTCATGAAGGAGAGAGATGACGGGAATAAAATTAAAGGTGAGCAATAAAGTAAGCTGATTGTTTATTTTAACTTTCTCTGTAACTATTTGACTTCAAGTCTCCAATTCATTTATCCATTTGATGGAACTTTTGGAAGGATGTTTGCAAAGCTTCTTATGAAATCATTCACCATTTGCAATACAGACAATGATCGTTTTATGGGAGAAACATAGGTGCAATGATGTTGCTCCTACAGAAAAACCCTGAACCGTTTTTCATTATATCTCCTATTAATATATGTGCTATTTGACCTAGCAGTGGATAAGTTAGAAGACGACCTTGCGCAAGAGGACCTGGCCGCGTCGGAGGACATCAAGCCAAACCAGACCGAGGTGTGGTGGTTGCAGTACTTGGAAGGCGGCGGAATGCTCGACTCGCTCGACAGCTCTAACAAGTTTCTCGTGGTCTTCCAGTTGCTGGACGAGTGTATTGCACTTGGAGATAAAACGTAATTATTTATATTTATATATATAAAGTAAACAAATGGTCTTATTGACTTCAATAATGATTAAATTAGACTATAGCCATAACTCTCATTCGGAGAGGAGACCCGTGTCCAACAGTGGAATGGTAAAAAGTTTGTAAGAACTATATTATGACACCTTTAGAATAAAACTAACTAAAGTCGAACTTTCTACCAGTCAACCCGGTATAGATGATGAAAGCTTACATTAAAAATCCAATAGTCCCTAAAAGGGGAGTCGAACCCAACACTTGATCAACAGTTATGTTTGCAACCAATAGACTATGACACAGTCATTCTAAATATGAGTTTTTAAAACATGTGATACCGATTCCTTTCGTCCTGGCTATTGGGAAAATAAAAATAAATCTGATTTGTTTTCTATGTGTTTCAATAAGATACTCTTTGATATTGATAGAAGAAAAGCATTTCTATAATTTGTAATATAAATATCTGACATACAGGCTATATTTTTATCTTCTTTTTTTTTCTAGATTGCTTTTTTCAACGTCACTGTATACAATGGACGCGCTGGAGTACTTCCTGAAGCGCATCAACAAGTGGAGTCTCGGACGCGAATACTACCGGCTGGACGGCTCCGTGCCGGCCGAGGTGAGGCAGAAGTGGTGCCGGGAGTTCAACGCCGAACACAACATCGACACTAAGTAATTTATACCTTTTTATGTACATATGTTTCGTTTGTGTATGTAACCTGGCGCACTATTACTTGTTATATGTAATCATGAAAACATTTATTATACATACATATTTGAATTATATTTGTAAAGAAATCTCTGTATACATTCCATCTGTTTTTGTCAATTATAATATGTGTATGTGGTAGATAAGTTAGTGCCTGGATGACCAAGCTTAGCTCGGTATTTTTATGTATTTTTATTACTTATGATTAGATGCGTTGATAAAGGGTCCCAATAATAGTTTTTCTAACAAAATAAGGAACTTAAAAAAAAGGGAAAAAATTATCGGACTGAAGCTATCTGGACACGAACCAAGGTCTTCTGGTTTCGGGGCCGCCCGATTTCAGCTATTATTACCTTGTAGATGGTGGCAAAATTTACCTTCCTATTCTAATGATATAGGAGCAGTTTTTCATTGCCTGAAAACAGGGATAAACGACGTTTTCTAAAAATTAAACCTAAATAACTAGCTAGATCAATTTATCGCTCCCGAAACCCCCTGCACATTAAATTTCATGAAAAACGTTAGAGCTGTTTCAGAGATTACACAAATTAAACATAAAACTGAAAAATATGACTCTTTCTGACGTCTATTGGCGAGTAGTAATACTGTTATTATTATTTTTTTACATTTAATTGACATAATTAATTCATGTCACTAAATAGATATTTGTATTTGACTATGCTATCGAATTGGGACATCTGTTATGATAGATCCAGTCAAAATTGCAATAAATAAATAAACAACTACCGAACCCGAGTTCCTGGTTTCAAATTCCGGATCGGGTACTATTGGATTTTTCTTATTTAGAATTTCTAGTAGTGACTGGGAGCCTGGGTCTGTGCCCTTGGACTTAATCGTAAATGGTGAAACGTGGGATTACACTACACAAGAGTGGGTAACAAGGGGTAGGCAATGTAACCCCGGCGTGATGTTTCTTTAAAGTTTTTATTGGGAGCAACTAACTGCTTTACCGACATAACACTAAAGTTACTTCAGTAGATGGCGTTGTTAAGCAACACTAAGCCAATTTTCATTATCTGAAAACACGGAAAAAATGCATTTTCCTGCGTACTAAATTTTATGACACCCTCTGTGTTTTAAATTTAATGAAATTCGCTTCAGACGTTTCCGAGAATTACAATTATATATGTATATATACATACATATGTGTGTGTGTGTGTGTGTGTGTGTTTGCGTGCGTGCGTGCGTGCGTGTGTGTGTACATATATATACATACAAGAATTGCTCGTTTAAAGGTATAGAGAGATATAAAGTTACAAATGTTCCTGTTTATTTTTTCCATTTGTTTTAGTCTTAAATATATATTTATTTGCGGCCTGTAGTGTTACAGTATTTAAGAAAATAAAAGTTTTTTTATGTCTATACTGATTTTACAGTGTATTTGTACGATATTAAATTTTTATTAATTTGCCTTCTGACTCATCTACATAATATGTTCTGTTCAGGTTGTTTCTAATCTCGACGCGTGCGGGCTCGCTCGGGCTCAACATGACGGCCGCCAACCGCGTCATAATCCTGGACACGTCGTGGAACCCCGCACACGATATTCAGAGCATATTCCGGGTGTATCGCTTCGGACAGAAAAAAGACTGCTACATATACCGACTGGTTGCCATGGTGCGTGGTGGCCAAAGTTTCCATGTCCAATTTAAAACATTACCTATCAAAAAACATCTAATAATTTTCCTTTTTGTAACAGAATAAGAATTAAATTTTATTTTGGTTGTTCTAACAGTGAAGCTAGCGGGCATATCGCATACTCAATGAAAAAGGTTTAGATATCCTTTCAGATAGGTTGTGTTGTTCACAGGGGACGATGGAGCAAAAAATTTACGAGCGCTCCGTGGCGAAGCAGGCCGTGTCGTGTCGCGTGGTGGACGAGCAGCAGATCGACCGACACTACAACATGGCGGAGCTCACGGAGTTGTACAGGTGAGGATCGTTGCTATTTCTATATAGTCTGGGTTGACTGGGAGAAAATGCCAATTGGCATTAATTCCGCCCTTTGCTAAAAACAATAAAGAATAAATAATTAAATAAATAAATAGTTATTAATATTTTTTATTCATTCAGAAAGAGAATGCATAAGTATTTGTAAGTGAAAACTAGGAATCCCACAGACATAAATGCAAGAGGTGTATGTTTTAGGCAGTAGGCAGTAGGCAGTAGGCAGTAGGCAGTAAGCAGTAGGCGGTAGGCGGTAGGCAGTGGTGTGTGTGTATGTGTGCACGTGGTTAATGTGTGGCGGCGGTGGTGAGGTTCGACGAGGAGGGCGCGTCGGTGGAGGCGGGGCTGGCGGCGGGCGTGGCGGACGTGGCGCTGCTGCGCGTGGCGGCGCGCGCGCGCCTGCACGCCGTGCGCGAGCACGACTCGCTGCTGCGCGGCTCGCGCGAGCAGCACCTGCCCGAGCACGAGCGCAACGCCGCCTGGGTGCAGTTCCAGGAGGAGCACGCCGATAAAGGTACCTCCCCTTGCCCTTTCATCGCATATTTCATCATTCTAATAGAATTGAATAATTGAAATGCCGTGGATTGGATATATGTGGGCTTGTAATATTAGGTATACCTCCTAAAATATTTTTGAACACCGATTATGAACGGGGTGACATCTGTTTATAAAATGTACGTTAAATAAACTCAAGAACGAGTGGCAATTAAAATAATTGTGCTCTTTGGTCATATAAGTAATAACAAATTAATATGAATTGTTAATTAATATAATAAAGCCGAAAGGAACAAATGAGTAAGATACTCATTTGTTTCTGTTAATCTCTGACACTACCAGTTGCTTTTAAAATATTCTTTTTGCATATACATTTTTGTATTCTTTTTGTACTACGAAAATATTTGCAACTTTTTAGTACTTTTAGGTAAAAGTCCGCAACAAACCACAATCAATCATAAATATTTGTTTTTTAATTCAAGTGATGTACGAGCATTGTTTTAAGGCTGGGCATATTAATCCTCACGAGCGATAAACGTTGTATTTATAGAATTTTATTTAAAATAATTCAACACTATGTTCAAGTCTGCTTATAGAACTTATAGAACGGCGCGTTGACGAGAAAACCAATATACATATATTAATACGTGTGTTGAAGTACTGTAAATATAATTATGTATGTGTACTTTCTTTTAAATTTTACGCAGGCGAAACGTCGCGGCACAGCTAGTTTGTAATATACATATATCCTAGCCAATATAGGCGAGAAAAAAAATCTCAATTAAATCCTTTAATTTATGTAGTTGTCATTACAAATTTACAGAAATGCAGGATCGACTACTGGAAGCGAGCCAAGGTATTCAACGAATATTATCTACTGATATGGCTATACCAGAGACAAAGGAAATAAAAACAGAAAATGAAGATCAATCACAACCTACTGCACCTGAACTAATAGAGAAAAAGGTAAAAAAGCTACCAACAGCCAATGTCGTTCCTAACCAGGATCCCAATGTTCACTATTTGGATCCTGACAAAGAAGAAATGAAAGTAAAGAAGATCATGGAACTTTTAATCAAGCACAATTTTCATACAACAAGACCTGCCCAAGAAATCGCCGAACTGGTGGCTAATGTCCGAACAATAGTAGATGCTGGAGGTGCAGGTCTAGAGCACAGTGATGAATTGACAAGAAGCATTGCAACTGTTATGATGCAAGAGGAAGACGCTGGCCTTCCAATAACACAACAGTCTTTTTCTCCTGCGGATACAATTATTGGGAACTTAAATACTTCAAATCAAGTTGAAGTCAAGCAAGAAGAACCAGATATATATATTCCAAATAGTGACGACAATGATATGTCGCTTCTTGTACCTGTCAGAGATAAGGTAAAAAAATTAACCAGGACACAAGATCACGTCCTCACAAGAGAAGGACAAACGCGAAATGGTGCTGTTTCTGATGCAGATAACAATTCGATGGACGACGAAGATCGAGGTCTACAAAATGGAAAAAGCGGGATAACACCGATGAGATTTAGGAAAAATAGTCCAAAATCTCACGATTCCCACTTGGAGGAGATCTTACCCATTTATAAGATAGTTAAGAACAGTAAAAACTCGTCACTCGAAGATTCCACGGAATCTGCGAAAGAATCTCCGAAAAAAGAAAGGGCAAAACGACCCGTAAATGTTATATCAAATAGATGTCTAATAGATGTCAATGTTAGTCTAATAGATGAGGATGATGACGATTTAACGAATACTACGGATACACAACAGAAATCTATTGTAACAGAGGACCGGTCAGATTCTATGCAAGTGTATCCGAAATGCGCACAGACACGTCCAAAAAATCATAGTCCTAAAAGTATAGTAGAAAACTCAAAAAGAAAATGCCTAGAATCCAATGCAAAGGGTAAAGTCAAGAGGAAAGCAGCTTTGACAGCTGTTCAACACCTACAGACATTGAACGAAAGCGATATTGTGACATTGGACGACGATGATGACGAGTGGGTTGATGATCGGCAAAAGACTATATCTAAAGTGATGTCAACATCGGAAACATCAAACATTAAAAAAACTCCCGTTTTTGATAAGAAATCTGCTTCAAGAAAAGCTGATAAGAAAAAACTTTCGAACGTTGAAGAAAACAGTATTCTTCTGAGTGACAATGAAGATGTTACAGTAGAGACAGTCCAAGCAGAACAGGCAAAGGACAGCAAGGCAGATTCAGCAGAACAAGCAAAGGACAGCAAGGCAGATTCAGCAGAAGTGATTCCATTAAATCGATCGTTGTTGAGCAATGCGAACTTTATTAAAATTGTCGCATACGCGTATCAGTCTAACCGGATGCTGGACGAAGACGCCGCCATGCTCGCCGCTCAGTACAGCACGCAGAAGGCCTTGAAAGAAATAGAAACTACTGGAAAGGAAATCACAAGCGGGGCTATATACGACATCGCTGTTAAGGTGGGTATATCTTTATACGATGGGACGTCTGTTATGTTTTTCATGTGTATTGTGCAATTGTGGCTTATTGATACAGTATAATTATCATCAATAAAATTAGTGTGTCTTAATCAACTGCTGGACATTGGCCTTCCCTAATAAGGGCTATCGCGCCATTTTGCGGTTTGCTGTGTCCAAATAATACTTGAAATCTTTCTCATATCATCATTCCATTCAGCCCAAGGACTTGTTACCTGCACTTGCCCAATATTATTATAATAATATATAATATGACAAATTCACGATTTAATTAAGCCACGTCCATGTATGTACATTCAACAGAAATGAAAAAAAATTAAAACTTGCTCACATAAATTTCTATACTAAAATATAAACTTTCAAATATTAAAAACACATTTCACAGGTGTTGGGGATAGAGGTATTGAAAAAGTTATATAATACGAAAGATAAAGTGAAAAAAGGGAAAAGTGACAGTCACGAATCGAAACCACTACCTACACCCATAATCATCGATGATTCCGAACCGACATGCAGTAAACCGGACGCTTTAGATGAGACTTACAAAAGCAAGAAACGGATAGCCGCGGTGGAAGGGAATGAGACTAAATCAAATTTGACAAAATCAAAAATTGCTAGTTCCGTTACTGTGCCTACGTCACAACCCTCAACATCAAACGTCGTCCCCGTTGGCATGTAAGCATTTTTTCCGATTGTATTGAAGATCTTTGGTTTAATTTAGTCTCTGATACGATTTACTCTCGTGTACCCCACGGTTTACTGGGTTATTCTCTGCTATTAATTTGGCATTTAAATATAAGTAGAAGAAGGGACACAACAGTATAGAAAAATCTAATGTTTGGTGAGTGTTTATTCACATGATTATGTGTATACCGGCTTAACTCACGTTTTTCGGTCAGTCTCCGCCACGACCTTGCTGCAAACGGTGGGAGTTCATGATGAAAAACGTCGTACAAGTCCGAATCTAGTCGTGCTATCCCGAAAACATACCTGAGTTAAGGCAGTATATATTTGTATAATCATGTATAGAATAATTGCATGAGAATTCGAAAACGGCCTTAAATGTTACGTGTCACCTTCAGGAACAGTTATGGAAATTGGGACAACTGCACAAATCAAATGTAAGACACTAACATATATAATTGGGATCTTGTTAAATCATTTTTCGTAGTATTTACTTCTAGACCTTGCCATTCGTAGTATTAATTTCTAGATCTTACCGTTAAGTGTTCAAATCCTGCAAAAATAGGTGCAAATGCAAATTACTTTTGACCATTGGTGCCTAAAAAAATTATAGAGATGACGTAAAAGCTTAGTGTCTTGAACATAATTAAACAGTTTTCGATAGTGAAGAGTTGTTATCGGGTGGCGTTGAAAGTTTATTATAAGATCATCAAATCCTGTTTTTAAGTTTTGTTTAAATAAGATAATCTCTTAAGTATTTATGTTTGGACAGGTTTAGGAGCATGATCAATATGAACAATAAGCCATCAATGGAAGAATGCATCTTGCCTGATGATGATGATGTAATATTCGGGGCCAATATCAGTCCAGCTACTGCTACGAATGTTTATGTGAAGCCCAACTCAATGCCACTCATAATAACTGGCGTATCATCCTCAAAGCAATTGGAACAAGAAATGCCCGCAAAGGTTCCAATGATAGAAGTTACACTCGATGCGAGAAAAACGAATTTTGTACCAAGCTTGCCATCACAAAAGTTTTTGACAATCTCGAATGGCAAATTAGTGACGTCACACTGTGCCTCAGAGAACATTCTAACCACTAGTACAAGCAGCGAAGTAATGGTAAACAGTAACGGTAAACGGTCCATAACAGATGTTACCATCTGTTTGGATAGTGATGAAGAAGTTGAAAACAATAAAACGGTTGCGCAGTCGATTCCGATCACATCTTCATCACCTAAGGTGACTGTAGCTCCCGTTAAGCCAGCGTTAACTCAGCCCAAGTTAGCTGGTATACAGTCAAAAAATACGAATAAAAAAACCAAGGCAGCAGTCGCTCCGCCCCCTACATTACTGGCTCTGGCACCGGCACCACTACCCGTCGCGGTCAGCACCAGTCTTCCTTTATCAAACGTTCATAGTCTTCCTTTATTATTACAAGCCCATGAAGCGGCAACACTACCACCAGCTTCCCAGAATACTTTCGTATCACAGCAGCAGAATGTAATTTATGTTTCTGCTGCTGATAAAGTAACTCAGAAGATGTTGGACATCGGCAGTAAGCAAAGTAATCTGACTGGAGTTACCTCGAATTTGTCAAACGCTTCTGCACCACATGGCCTACGCCAGGTGACTGCTAAGAAAATGTGCAAACCCGGGGACATCGTGCGAATTACCAGCAAAGGAAATTTAGAAGTTATATCCAGAGCACTTGAGGTCCCAGATATTAAAGCAAAATCGCAAAAGTTGAACGTCGGTCCGAATTTTTCACCTGAGATAACGATGGAAGTGAGCAAAGTAATCAGAGCGAAAGAGGTTTCAACGAACAGTAGCGTGTCAAGTTCCAAGAACGATCCACTTTCGATACTAAAGGACGTTATTCACATTCAGGCGGATGAATATGATGAACCTATTGTACCCGAAACGATAGCTAAAAATGATCAAAATAAATTAGTTAACCAAAACGGCGCAAAGAGTATTGCAGGGCCATCCAGTACTGAAAATAAAATATCTTATAATAAGGATCTACCTAAGAACAACACGGATGTAAGCACATTTAAGGTGTCAACGCTGAACCGAAAAATAGAAAAGACTGCTAATTTGTCGACAAATCGCCAAAATTGTTTAATCAATTCTACGTCTTCTAATAAGTCCGTAAGTGGGATGGGCAAAATAATATCAAAGACTGCATCCACATTTCAACAAAAACGAATAGAAAATTCAAAACTCTCTACTACATTGCTGAGCGGTACTTCAAAAGATATTTTAATACGCACTATACCGTCGGGATCGTCAGCTAATACCTCTTTGTCAAATACTTCATCATCAGCTCAGAGCATGTGAGTATCCGTTCAAGTGTATGTTAATACTAGTTCAATTGTGGTTTTATACGGATTTTATCGGATTTTTCCGGTTTACGTCATTGCACAGAAAAGAGAACAGCATCATCACCATCCTCAACATCATTATAATCAACCTTGTTATCGTTCCACTAGACACGGTTATTTCAGAGAAGGGCTAAGGCCATAATTATGTATCTACTCGATCATTATTAATTTAATCCAAAAACAACAATTTTAAATTTTTTCCAATTCCAAAATTCCAGGCGCGCCAAGGACCCTAAGACGTATAATAGAGTTTTGCCAGCGAACGATAAAAAGAAGCGTTCGTCAGCGTGGTCTGATGGCGCTACGCCGAAGAAGAAGAGTGCTTTTTCTGGTAAGTTCGCAAGTCGTAATGTTGACCATTTTCTTTAGCTATAGATTTAATATATAGACAACTGTGTTTTACGGCTTGCTTTGAGTGAACATTTGTGTAATGGACACATGAAACGTACGTAACATCACGCCCGTAATCCCCGAAGGGGTAGGTAGAGGAGAGTAGTATATTCCTACTATTCACCAGTTACGTTTAAGGTCCATGGAATAGGTGGTGAGTCCATTGCCATATACTGGGCACAATTCCAGACTCCGTGTCACTACTAGAAATTCTAAATTAGAAAAATCCAATAGCACCCGGGATTTCAACCCAGGGCTTTCCGATCGGCAGTCACGCTTACAACCAGTCGGCCAACGAGGCATTAATGGACACATGAACCTTCCTAATTATGAGTCTTACAATGAAAACATATTTCAAGCATATTTACTTTAATTCAGGTATAAGGTTAATGAAGGTTTTGAAATAAACGAAGTAAAAAAAAATGTGATAATTTCAGTTTGTTTGATTTACATCAAATCGTACCTTTATCGCCATCTTCTCGTATTTAGTCAACCTTACGAAAAACTCTAATTTGTCCTAATTTTCTCTTTCACTCGGAAACCAATGATATTTATTCTTAAGAGCGCTAGTTGTACGTACCATTTTTCGAACTCAAGTCCTCCAGAATGTAACGGTGAAATGTAGATATACTAGACCACTAGGCTTTAGCAATTGTCTAATGTTAACTTTTTTACAGGGCCTCCTACTATGAGTCTAAAGGACTTCAATATCGATGACTTAGATGACATCATCGAACTAGAATAGGCAGCATATGGCAGTGGTCATCTCAAGAGGGAGGGAGATGAGCTATTAGCCCTATAAATAAATGCTTTGTTAGTGATTAGACCATCCACTGACTTTAATACTAATAATTTTGTGTAATATATTTTTAGAACCATTAACAGAGGTATCCGACGGTTATAGTTTAAAACAAATTGTTTATCCGTCATTTTCGTCTTAGATTTCATTTGTCAGCGTGTTGTACTGTAGAGCATACAAATTGAATAATTAAATACATGTGATAGAATTATACGTTCAAATTGTTTAAATCGCGAATGTTTTTTTTTATTTCGGGCATTTTCGAAAAAACAAGCCGAGTTTATTTGCCTACGGCTAACCGGTTCATGAGTCAATGTTAAACCGTCTGTTCTTCAATACGTTTTAGAACCAGCGACGTTGTTGGAGACGGAACATTCAATATGTTTGGAGTTGCCATGCTCTTCCATAGGCGCCTTCCAGTGGCCATTTTGTCGCTGTTTTAAACAATAGTTTTACCACAAACGGAGCTATAGTATATAATAATAAGATTTTTGTGAATGTCATATTTATAAGAGAACTGTACTGTGCAAAGTTTTTACATATAGTGATTCTACCTTTTAATTGTTACGTTAAGAAATATTTAGTATCACTGAATAGTGACTTTTATCTATTGTCCTCTAGATGTAAGATACGTTTCCTTCCGTTTTAAATTTTTTTGTCTCATTTTCCTAAACTTACTAGAATAGAAAGAATAAAAGTGAGTCTAATTATAATCGTATGTCTAGAAGTTTATCAGATGCATGAGAAAGATATTTTGTTGATTTTCTGTTTTGATTTTAGTAATAATTAATTTAGGAAGATACAATCTCATCTAGTTATTTTGTTTTCAATTTAAAACTGTTGTATTTTAGTTTGGCATAATTAACTCGTTAGGCTAAGTTCAGATAACCGTTTATTATTGTGAGTGATGGCATGGTTTGGCAAATGCCTTGAGTATTATTTGATATTTTGTCAGTATGTTTGACCATTGCAAAAGAGTATTGTCATTGCAAAATATATGGTTATGACGACGCAAACAAAATGTTTTGCCATTGCAAAAAGCATATTTTTTTATTGCAGAGTGTTTGGTTATTGCAATATGATTTTTTACAAACGAGATTTTTTTCATTGATACCACATGGAGAATGTTATAATATGTTTATATTTAAAAAAAATTTTAACAAATAAAAATATATGAAAATTATAAATAAAAATTCTTTTTTTTGGAAGAGGAGTAAGAAAAAACACTGAATACTTCAACTATTATATTCTCTTAGGTTTATAACATAATAATTATATTAAAATAATTTATGATCCTTACACTAGTCATTAAAGCTGCTGCTTAGATAAAATTTTGAAATAATTTCATGTTACCATAAACCAGACATACACGAGGGTGACCAGTCATATTATCACGTTCAGACTTATAACATAATACTTATTTTAACAAGATCTTTACCTATAATGAATCATTAAACAGATGATGAAAAAAGCTATCCTGATTATGTTCAGATTGCATGTAACATAATATCATATCTTATTATATAGTTTACTTAAGTTAAAAAATATAACACAGTTTGTACTGGTTGAAGTGCACTTAGTGTAAAGAAAAGAAATATAATGATATAAAATAATGCTGGCTACTTCAATGCCGTTCTGCAACTTTATTCTTATCATATTCAAATTATTGAATCAATTTTTAACAAGATTGTCGTAGCATATCAATTCAATGGCTATAAGTTAAAAACTAAATGTTTGCCACAAATATAATTAAGACTGGCCAAAACGTGTTGTAACTTTTGTGAAAAGCAAAAAGAAAATGTTTTATAATTAAATGTTAAGAAATGCTTTCAAGTAAATACTGAATTTCTTGTCCTTAATAATAATAAGGTTTATATTAATTTTCTATGTGTATATATTGCTGTGGGCCAGATTCAGAATTAATAGGAAATTCCAAGAGTCTGTCCAGTCAGAAATCAAACTCCTATTCTCCTCCTATCCTGTGCCTATTACTCAGAATTCAGTACTAAATTTGTCATACTAAATTACATGAAATTTTTATTTATTTTAATTTATTAAACTCAAATATCTATTTCTGACCAGCCTCGATCCCAGGTGTAAGGCAGTAATTGTACATTATTTAAAATGTCACAGCTTTCAATTAACACTTGATATTTACATTTGTGTTTTACATAATACATTAAAATCTATACTCTACATTTATATTATAGCATATTTACAAGTACATATCTTATATATCTTAAATACATACATCCATATCTAAAAAAAAATCAATATCATGTAGATACTGTATACTTAAGACATAATTAAATGTATTTTTTTAATGTTAAAAACACGATTTTAAATGAACGTTCAAGTTTTGCATTGCTTCTTATAACTCGGCGAATTCGTTGGTGACATTCTCATGGTCGCGGGCGACGGAGCGGAGAAAGGCGCAGGATTGAAAGAAGTGTAGGGGAGGCGAGGTAGTCTAGCAAGTATCAGTCGTAACTCGTGAGCCATCATTTTTGACCGCAACACATATTTACGATTATGATAGCAAAAATACAAAACGCACTCGGTTAGTCCGATGATAGGAAATGTCGTTGAGCAAACAAGATTCATTTCAAGACAAATATTATGAAAATTCAGCAAAGTTGGCAGTCAGTATTACATGTCTTTCAAACACTACAGTCAGAATAATTGCTCATCAAGTAAAATTGCTACGTGGAAATGATGGTATTGCCAAATTCAATTTCCCACAAGAAAAAATACAAAGAAACGAATCGCAGCTGACTCGTGTACTACTTGAAAATAAAAAAAAACTGTGTATTAACATTACTAAAACTAAATTTATCTTTTATTTTGGACATTTCTTTCATAAAGTATGCGTCAAAATCCGAAGATACCTGTACTGAACGTAACTGTAACATTTGTAGTGTGACGTTTAATCGCCCGCTCAATTAAACGTCATTTTTTTGCCGCAGACCGTTGGAGTGTCATGTACGTTTTTTCAAGACTAAATCATCGGCAACCCTTTAATCGGTCTGTTGTTCGATACAGGTTTACTGTCAGAACAGGAAGGACAAGCCACTACTAGGAATTTCAAGTTAGAAAAACCCTATAGTGTCGGACTCAGGCATCGAATCTCGTTCAGCGATCACGCTTGTACGCATTCGACCAACGAGACCGTTGTTATTCAATAAAAAATACTAAACATTTGGTAATACTACATTTAGATACTTTTTGGCGATAAACATTATTAATAATAATAAATATGTATTTATAAAGGTGATAATAATGACAATAATTAGATATCTTTGGGACACCACATTATATTTCCATACATAAATACTTTGAAATTTCCAATATGTAGACTTTGGAGCAGGTGAGTTATCAATAGGCTCATATACTTTTAATAAAATCGTAAAATGCCCAACATCACGCCTATTATCCTCGAGGGGGATTGAGATGAGAATCGTACACTCCCACGTTTCACTAGTTGCTTTTACTACATATGTACACTTAAGAAATATAAATTTTTATTAAAAACTTTTCATACATTGATAATTTTACATTTTCGTGAAATAGGACATAAGCACATGAAATTTTCACTCAATTTGTTCACGCATTATATAATTTTCTAAATAAATTGAATTACTTTTTTTAAACTTCACGATACTCAGGGCGTCAAGCGACAAATGGCGCTAAATATATTACAATATTAAATTAAAAAAACTGCACCATAAAATGGAACGAAAGGATTATACAGAATAAACTGTTGATGAATTTAATATACAAGCAACATTGTTTGACGTATCTTGGCATTGTTAAACTTTTAAAGGGTGTAATGGGCGGATAGTGCCGGTATCTGATACCAATCAGTCAGCTGTCAGGTACGACAGCCGCATATTTAACTAATGCTGAATATCAGCTGTTTAAAATTAGTTATCTGTCGTTATATATGTACACGGCAGTAGGTTCTATGGCCTTTTGCCGTTTGCTAGTGTTTCGTTCATTTGTTTAAAAAACATTTGAAACCAAAAAGTGCCATATTGATACGGTGATTGTTTTTTTAAACGGCACGGTTCAATACAAATAGAATAGACGATTTAAAAGTTTATTAAAAATTTAATTTCTACATAAATACATAGGTAATCTAAATAACTTATTAATCAATATAATTAGATATGAATTTAAATCATGTACAATCATTGAGTGATGCAATTTACTATATCCTCACACCGGATCCCACACGGCGTAGACTGAGAACCGAGTGTTCCGTGAGAACCGATAACATTTCTGATGATGTTGATTGAACCTTTACAATTGTCAGATAATGGTGACGTCATTGAAAGTTTTTGTTTTTATGACATACATAGAGGAATTTGTACGGTGAGTAGTCGGGTATGTTGGGTGTCTCACCGCGAGCTGACCCTGGCGAGGCGCGTCCGGTCGAAGGAGCAGATGGCGCCGAGCAGCGCGGCGCGGGCGGGCGGCGCGGCGGCGGGCGGCGCGCGCGCCGGCGGCGGCGTGCGCTGCGAGCTCGCGCCGCTCGTGTCCGCCGCTGCAACCACACCCTCGCTCAGCTCTAACTGCTCCGATCGGATCGGCCGGTTTCAACCGGTTCGATTGATGCCAACCGGTTCATCTAGCTCCAACCGATTCAACTGGTATAAACCACTTCCAACCGCATCTAACTGACTCGACAAACTTACTAGTTCAAACGGTTTAACACGACCGAATCTTTGATCCACATGAGGAATTTATATTACGACATTAGAAGTTACGGTTTATTCGTTTTGCCAATGTACAGTGGCAGTCATCCTCCGATATGTATGCGAGTGTGATTTACATGCGTTTAAAATATTAAATACTTCAATTAGAAGAATATCAAAAGGGTGATAAGTAATGTGGCAATGGTCGGTTGCGTGCGGAAGGCGGCGAGAGGCGACGAGAGGCACTCACAGCGCGCGGGCGGCGTGGGCGAGGAGGCGCCGCTGTGCGAGCGCGTGCTCTCCGCCAGCGACGACGACGACTTCCACACGCTCTCACGCTTCTTCTGCAAACGTACACGCGGCGACATTTATCTAATCACTTGAAAGGAAAACGGGCTCCAGAGCCTCACGTCCATGTTTTTCCGCACCAGTTCGACTGACAATAAAAATATTCAAACTAAAAATGTCAAACATGTCCGAGCTAACGATAATTAACATTAACATTCAATATTCATACTTAAACGTAAACGTAACTTTAACAATAAAAGTTAATAATAATACTTAAACGAAATTGTGTCCGGTTAATGGCAACAGGTTCATCTCCTATTCTATGGCACGTATAACTTAACTAGCGAAATGTGGGAACATCATCAACATCCTTCGCTGCCTACCTCTTCGGGGTAATAGTGTGATGTTACGGTTACTAAATATAAAATGAACGAATACATACTGCTCTCCGTTTCTGTTTCTTCATCTCCTTCTCCGAGTTGATAATTTGTTGTATTCTAACTTCTCTCTTCGCACTGCGCACCTGATAACAATCAATATAATACTTTTACGGAAAGCTCACAGAATTTTGCGGAAAATTTGCTAAGTTTTATAGAAATCTTTTTAAAAACCTGCCAAGTTAAAATAAGCGCACTGTACGTTAAATACTCTGGGTTTATAATTGGAGAAATAATGAATTAAGAAGCATGCTGTTATCATTATTGTGACATGATGAAGTGACACGATAACTTAATTGTATACTTAATTGTATTTAGCTGTAACACTTCCAAGACTTGGAGTAGTGAGATAAACTTGTTAACCGCAAGACTGACTGCCTCGTTGGTCGAGTGGTTGCAAGCGCGACTGCCGATCGGGAGGTCCTGGATGCAAATCCCGGGTCGGGTGCTACAGGAATTTGCTAATTTAGAATTTCTAGTAGTGACTCGGAGGCTGGATCTGTGCCCGGTGTATGGCAATAGGCTCACCGCCTATTCCATGGGACTTAAACGTAACTGGTGAAACGTGGAATTGATCTACACTGTTCTGCTTACCCGTTCGGGGATTACAGTTGTGATGTTAAGTTTTCAGTCCGTGAAAACTCTAATCGAAATTTAAAAAATGCACTCACAAGCTTTTGTTCATTGCTGAGCCTAAGTTCCATTTTCTGCACGGCCTTCTTCAACTCATCTTTGAGCGCCAGGGGGAACTTGAGATGTCCCTTCCCGTCATACCGCGGGGTGAGACCGTTGAGCGACACCCTGGTGAAAAACGGGTGCTGGAGAACGTAGTCCAGCGTCAAACTGCCGTGCTTGCACGAACTGCTCGATAGACAGAGGTGAAGGACGCCTTCTGAAATTTTATTAGTTTATTAGACACATATTCAACTGTATTAATAATAATAATATCACGGGACATTTCAAACCGAAATAGGGTCAAACAGAGTCTGAGCTATGGAAAACAGAAGGCTGACAAATTACATAAATACGTATGAAACGTAATTAAACGTAATTCTTTTGAACCTAGAAACGGAACTAATACTTGCGTTCATCACATGAATATTCGTACTGGTTGGAAATCGAATCCACGAACATCAGCACCCTTTACCAATAACAAGGCCAATGGGGCAGTAATTAATTGATGACCCAAAATATAATCAGCAATAAACTCACCCAAATCTTCAGATATGCCGTCGGTGAACGAATCATAGTAACACTCCTCCAGGGGGCTAGCGAAGGTCATTTCATACAGGGTCCGCCCGAAGCAGTAGACGTCCACCGCCTCCGCGCTGGTCACCCGCCGCAGCTCCGTCAGGTGCGGCCGGTAGAGGCAGGGCACGCCCATCAGCGTGTTCTCTATGTCCATCAAGAGAACTCTTTGGTTATCTATCGCGATGTTTCCTGGGTGGATGTGGCCTGAAACGCGTTCAGAGTTTAATTTAATTGGTAAAACAAATGTGACAAAAATAAATATGGTAAAAAAATGATTAAAAATTAACATGTAAATAAGTTAATTAGTATAATAACTACGTCAGGTTCGTATTTACTGACAGAGTTTTTTGTCTTGTAAAAAGAAAAAATGTACAGCACAAAAAATACGTTACAATACAATACAACATTTTATTGCACACCACATAAGAACATACATACATGACGTATAACAGCAGATACAAAACTAGGCAAAAACAATAGACAGCTTTATTGCTAAAACAGCGATTTCTTTCAGATAATCCTTACTGGGAGGAGTTTATTTAAAAAAATAAATTGGGCAGGGCATACAAAATTTAAGACATTCGCATATATTACATCACATCTATATAGATAATAATTCCGCAATGCAATTCACAAGTACTAAAGCGACATAAAATTACATAATTATAGTAAATTTTAAGGTTTAAGTTGTCTTTTAAAATAAAGAAACGATTCTTCTACAGAACGACCTATTATATTCGCATCATCATCATCATCAGCCTATATGAGCCCACTGCTGGACATAAGCCTTCCCCAATGAGCGCCATCGCGCCCTGACCTCGGTTTGTCGCATCCAGCATTTGCCTGCAGCCTTTCGCGGATCGTCCGGTCTCCACTCCAGACCTCGCCTACTCCACCAGTTGTCGGTTCTTCGGCAGACATGCCCTGCCCATTGCCACTACAACGAGCTAATCCTTTGAGCTATATCGGCGATTTTGGTTCTTTATCGGGTAATATCATTTCTGATCCTATCCGACAGAGAGCATAGCTCGCTGAGCGACTTTGAACGGGTGTACTAGGCGCACCGTGAGTGTTCACGTTCCAACTCCGTATGTCATGAGTGGTAGGACGCACTGATTTAAAACTTTACTTTTCAAACTATGCGGTACGGATGACGAGAAGACTCCACGTAATACACATACCATGTGGCAATCCCTTCTCGTGCAGAAACTTCAACGCTTGCAGTATTTGGTATCCGTAGTGTGCTATCTGTCCTATGGTGAATGGTTTCCTCACTTTGGGGTTGCCATACTTGGACAGGTGAGGCTTATTGTACTCTGTGCCGTACAACAAGTCTCTGATGCTGCCGTTCTCGTGTATCCTGCGCACTACGAACGCGCCGGACTCCAGGTTGTGGATCGTCAATATTTCGTCTATGAAGGGATGCTGTTGAGATCAAACAAAAATATTGAACAGATAAACAGATGAATTAGAGAGTAAGAGAGGGATAAATGTAGGTGATGCATATTGGGTCTGTAAAGATAGATATCTGGCACTCATGGTCTCTGCGTACCCCATAAGGAAGATGGCATGATTGTTTAATAGTAATAAATACCCGAAACTATCGATATCCAATATAAGTAATGCTCTGGACAGGTGACATTACATAACAAATGTCTAAGGAGGTCTCCACAAATAATCATCTGACCCAAAAGCAGGCTCAGCTTGTGTTATAGTTACTAGGTGGTGAATGAAACATATACTTATATCAATATTTATGTACACTAAAACAAGTACCTGTGCTCTTAACCCAAATATTTGTCCCAAGTGAGAATCAAACCTATGACCTCAGACTCAATAGCCAGATCCACAAACCAGATAGTGTATGGGCCAGTCAGTATATTCAATCAGTCCAGTTAGCTTTGTATTGAAACAAAATAAGACTCAAAAATAATCATAGATAAAATATATAGAAGTTCTAATACATCTTTGGCTAATAAAATAAGGTCCTTTTATTAAAATATAATTACAGTGTCACTCACAGACACAGTTTGTAAGCTCTTGAATGCCGTCTGTAGGTCTTTGCTGTGCAAATGCCTGTCTGGACCGTAGCTCTGCCAGGCCAAAAGACAATTCGCTTTGCTATCTGTGTCAACCACCTACAAAAAAGACAACAACCTCACAATCACAGTTCATAAACCAACAAACAAAGAATTTTTTGTATTCTTTATAAACAACTTTATCTTCAGCCTGATAAACACACAATGTATTTTATTTTGTATGATTGCTTGTAATATAGTTGATTTGATTCTATCAATAGAATGTTATTGTAACATTCATTTATTAATGAATTCTTTCACTTCATTGATACTATATTGGGCACTAATAAATATTATGTTGCTAACAATAATTGGAAGATTACTTACGTAAACAATAATTTTAATTTTTTATTCATTCATTCATTTTTCTAATGCTTAAAACATTTAGTTTTAGGCATTACTACATACATTGCTTGTTTACATCATGTTTGAGCTTGGTTGCTTATTACTACTACATAAATAAAAAATTTAATCATTTGTCAATTGAAAAACGGCTGATTGTTAAGAATAGTGGACAGTTTTGTATATGCCCACTGAAGTAAACTTTTGCAGCCAAGCTATTAACAGAATATTACCACTAATGACATATTTCATGCAACTGAACAAAAAAAATCTCATTAAGGTCGATTTAACATGTTCAAAGCATTATTTCATATACCTAATCTATGCATATCTATGTTTTAAGTCTTAAGTCTACTATTAAAAATTCTCTAAAATGTTCAATATATTGTACATTATGCTAAATTGAGGTAAAAAAATATATTTACTCACTAGAAAATAATGCTTCCTCACCCTCCATCCCATGTTGTGCATCGGACCTTTCAATTCATAATGTCCATCACCCCTCAGTGCTATTGACATAGTCTGCAAAGCTTGCTCTAAAATTAGTTTAAACTGAATCAAAATAAGAATACCTCTATCTGTGATGACTTATGTGCAAGTATTGTTTTCTTGATGACTAAGAAGAAGTGGAAACACTTGCATTTTATTGTAATCCTGCTAAACAATCATTAAAAAGAAATCCACCAATGTTTATGGAGAAATTAATGTATTTTGGTCCCTGGATAGAAGGTTGTACTTTATAAGTTTTGTCTTCACAACATTTAAAGTGATATACAAGCATATTATATACAATGGTCATTTATCAAACAGGAGTTAAAAAGGTCACTGTTAAGATAAAAGAAATTGGTTTTAATTATTTTAGTTGAGTTCAGTGTCTTTCGCTACACTGAATATTTTTTGGTTGATATAATAATGATATAGTAGTTGATGTAATAGCATTGATTAATTATTAATGTAATTGTAATAATAATATTGTCTGGGGCCATCTCCACACACTGCCATCTGATCCCAAAATAAGCATCAAAATAGATGATATGGTAACCAGATAGCTGATAAACTATGTATATAGGTATACAAATAAATATATACTTAAAAACATATATTTACACTCAATTACAGAAAAAATACATGTGCCTATCATAGAAATATTTATTCCGGGAGGAAATCAAACCCACAGGCAACCAAAAATTAACAGCCCAGTCATAATAAGTGTCTTTCAACTTAGGATCCATATCAATACAATTAGTATCGTACACTCCTTTTATTCATATTAATCAGTTCATTCTAATCAATTCATTCTAATAGTGTCTGTCATATTGTATATACCTGCCATTTCTAATGGATAGTTCTTGGGGTCAAGGAAAGTCCTCACTGGCAGTGACAGCGCAAGCATCTGATGCTTCAGCACTTCATTTATATAATTCTAAAACAGAAACACATTAATACAGTTTTGTTTATAATTCTAATATCTCTGTAAGTGAATATATTGTGAATTATTTATAGAAGTTCCGGCTTACACTATAAATTCACATATCTAATTTGATATTCTCAAAATTTACATATTTGTACTTGCAAATATATTTTTAAATTATGATTATGAATTTTATTTGAACTTTATACATACATATGATATGATCAAACATATACCAACTTAAATTGCAAATGTTTTTTACAAATTCAAAATATAATAAGTAACTTATTAAGTAATGAAACTCTGTACGATCATAATATATATGCTGTGAAGTGTTTCAAAATTAGTCTGGTTATGATATAGTCACATAATGTGGATGTTTGAAAGCCTCATCGTAAAAATATGGATAGAGACCTATTGGCTAATTAAACTCAATCATAATAGGAGTAATGCTTATCTGAAGATGAGAAGCAGGTGTTGCCTTTAGAGTTAGCTGTTCTGTGTAATGGGTAGTGGCAATAGTAGCATAGACAATGTAGATTTTTTTATCATCTTATATTTATTGCTATGTTTAATGCCATTCCATTAACATAGAGCATAAAATTTCAAAATGAAACATAACCAGTGTTTTTATAGCTAAGTAATAATTTTTTATAGTCAAATGAATTCAGAAAAGAAGTTTCTTGCTTTGTGATTCTTTTCATTGTCAAGTAACTGCAAGTCAGGAGGCATAATGTTATCATTTTTCTAAATCAGAAACGTGAGTTATTGAATGACCATGGCACACATAAAATGCATATTTAACATTGCAACATGAACTACTGCTCAGATATATAGTATATCCAAATGAATATTTCACAGTATGTATATTTATTTCTCCATTTTTTTTTATAAAGATATGAATTTTTAAAATTAAGACAGTACATATAATGAGATTTGTTTTATATACTTATAATGAAATGTATATATTGAATGTGATTTAGAAAATATGCCAAGAATTTGAAACTCATTTGATATTACCTGCAAAGCTATCTGTCGTTCAGCAATAAAGGATGGTTGCATATTTCCAATAAGTTTTTTGGGCGGTATCGGCAACTCGATGTTGGACTGCTGGAGGCTGGCATGCAGCGACGCGAAGTCTCGGTAACGACGAGATACCATCCACTTGTTTTCCTTACAAGGACCCCTCTGCACCCGCAACACATATTCCTACAACATCTTACAAAAATGAATCACCCACATTCAATAGGTAATATCAGCAACCATTGCGAATTTCCTGTAGAAATCGTGACTCCGACAAAAAATTATACTCACGGTGTGTTTGTTGATGTTTTGTGCATTTTCCAATGTACATAAAAGTTTTTCCGTATCGTCCACGACGACGTTGGTTTGTAAAGATTTTTCAAATATAGCCATCACATCGAATGTTGATTACAAAATTTAATTTTAACAGCCCCTGACCAGACATTAAACATTTTGTTATCACTCAAATGACAAACATTTACTATCGGTCTACAGCACTGACATATGTCTAGGGAGCACAGATGACTATGACATGCAACCGCTGCCGACCTTCAAAATCTAAATAATTACCTGTTTCTCTGAAATCTTATAAAACGTAAACATTATGTTTTGGAACTCAAAAAAAACTTATGAGAAAGTCACTAAAAATTAAGACACATGTGTATGTAGGGTTAATAAAAATGACTTGATATTATATTATAGCACATTCACATCTTGCTCAAGATGTTATCGAAATATATTTCAGAACGAAACTGTAGTGCGGTGACCACAGACAAAGATCGATTGTGTCACTTCCGGTAATATCGCAACGAGTCGTGAGCGGAGAGCACCACCTTTCAGTCTGCCTTTTAGTTGAATAATTGTGAAAAATGTCGCTGATCTCCGCTCGTTTGGCCTCTTCAGTGGCCAGGCGCTTGCCGAATGCCGCTACGCAGGTAATTTTTTTCATAATTGCCTTATGTTTGCCTAATATTCTCTTTTGCTCTTCTTCCGGCGATAATGTCGAATTTAATGTCTACTGATTTTACATGACAATCATCTTAGTACTAGAAAAAAGAAGTAATAAACTACTCATTTTCAGTTATCATTGTGATTAACATTGAATACTGGAGTTATTAAAACATAAATCATAACTGGGATACCTCTTTGAAAAATTCGAGTTATGTAATAGAGGCCGATCGGTTCTGTCACATTGACCATATCCATCTTGTACGCATTCCAAGGGAAATTATAAAATAGGCTAAATTGTGTTTAAATGCGAAGTTGTTTTAGGTTTAGAGTGTAAAGTGCGGTAATAATTGAAGTTATATTGGTTATGTCGAAAAGGTATCGAAGGTCGCCGTGCCCGCAGTGGCAGTGGCTTCGCGCAAACTCCATATCTCGTGCACACAGCGCGCTGCCGAAATCTCCACCATCCTCGAGGAGAGGATCCTTGGCGCCGCCCCTAAGGTCAGTGCCGACTGTTACATAAACCTGTCAAATGGCTACAGCTAAAAAATTAAAATAAAATGTTTTGGTATATTTTTCAACTGGCTTTATATTACGTTGGATTAAGGTAATTTATTAGCTTTCAACAGTTTTTTAAGAACTATAAATGTCCTAATTAAAAAAAATGATGTTAAATATAATGTAATTTTTATATTTTCATTATGCCAATATTAGGCATCATTTAAATTATAAACTATAATTCTTTATTAGCAAGTTAGTTGTATATTTAATGAAATAAAAATATTTGCTTCTTTTAATTAAATTCACTGGGATTTTTAAAATACTGAACTTCATCATAATATATTTAGCTAGTGGAAGAAGTATTCCTACTGTACCAATAATAATTAATTTGCAATTAATAATAAATTGATTTTTTAGTTAATTTATGTGATATAGGAATTTGATGAAAATGTTACTGCATTGATGTTATGACACTTGCAAATCTGCATATATATCTGAAGACTATTAATTAAATTTTAGAGCTTTTACATTTCATTTTGCACATCAATTAAAATTTAAAAAAAAAATGTCTCGGGGATAAAATATAAAATTTAGTATAGGATATTAAGCATGGTTTACAGTGTATAATATATTTTTTTAAACAAATTCATTAAGACCAAGTCATAAAATTATAACTAAATTCTGGTAATACTACTTAAACATAGCTCAAATATTAGTTGTGCCTAACTTTTGTGGAACATACATCTATTAGAATTTCAAATGAAAAAAAATTATTGAATGATCAGAAAGAGAAAAAAGAATCTAGTTGTTTCAATATTACAAAATAATAAATCTATTATTAATTTCTGTTTGTTATATTTGTAGGCTGATTTAGAAGAGACTGGCCGTGTGTTGAGCATTGGTGATGGTATCGCTCGTGTGTACGGCCTCAAGAACATCCAGGCCGAGGAGATGGTGGAATTCTCCTCCGGTCTTAAGGTTTGTATAATTATTCTCAGTAATATTGGAAAAATTTAATGTTGTACTTTAATTCATTGACTTTTTTGTTTCGTTTTTATTTGGTTCTTTTAATTGAATATGAGAATATGAATATGATTTAAAAGAAGAGTGAATAGGCACTTTCTATGCGAGCATGTATCCTTTATTTTTACATTAAAAAAATGAGGACTCAGAGATAATACTTGTAGAGATGATGAATGGTTAAGCAAAATATTATCAGCTGACATATAAGCATTCATTATCCACTCATAACTAGAAGTGACAAAGCTGGCTTTTGTATCATTGACAAAATTAAACTGAAGTCTAACAAAAAATTTGGAAACAATCAATGTTCACACTATAAGTTTTTATGCATCTGTTACAAAATATGTAACACTTGGTAACCCTTCTTATTCATAATTTCAGGTATAATTATTTATGTATGGAATCTTTGATGTATCACTTTCGGGAATTAGGGAATGAAATGTAGTAAACAGTTATATAAAAGTCAATGTTCTTATAAGAAATAATTTCAGTTAGTTTCGATTTATAGTTTTAAGATTTACAAAAATTCTAGGTAGATTTATATGTCTGATTTTAAATAAATAATCATGGTCTGTTAGTATCGACTGTTGTGATGGCTATAATTGTATGTGGTCAGATAGTGATTCGGCTCAACTCCTCTCTTCCAATAGGGTATGGCCCTTAACTTGGAGCCTGACAACGTGGGTGTGGTCGTGTTCGGTAACGACAAGCTGATCAAGGAGGGCGACATCGTCAAGCGTACCGGCGCCATCGTGGACGTGCCCGTAGGCGAACAGCTGTTGGGTCGCGTAGTGGACGCCCTGGGCAACGCCATCGACGGCAAGGGCCCCATCGATACCAAGAGCCGCATGCGAGTCGGTATCAAGGCGCCCGGTATCATCCCCCGTGTGTCTGTGCGCGAGCCTATGCAGACTGGTAAGTCTAAATACATTATATAATGTAATATGGATAGTACAAAATTGTCACCAGTATTTATTACACAATTCGTTTGTTCTGGAAATAGTATACTTATATCTAGGGGTGTTAGATATTGAGTTATTTTTGTGTACATACTTTCGGCAATTTATTTAGTAATGAACTAATTATATAGTGTGTATTATATACGGGCGCTTATAACGCGCATTCTAATGCGCTGTATCAGCCCATTGCCACTTCAGCGAGATAATCACATCAGAAGTCACGGGAACCGGCATCCCTACTCCTCCTCGCGTCGTATTCCTCATTTCTGATATGATTATTATGAAATTATTATTATGAAAAAATAAAATGTAACAAATAATTGTTATATTTTTGTTAATTTAAACTGCAATGTTTGCATAATTTTCGTATAATCAATGGTTGTGAGATGATACTAAATGACCACAGATTTTTATTTACGTGGTAACAACTATACATTTTCTTCAACACAGGTATCAAAGCTGTGGACTCCCTGGTACCCATTGGTCGTGGTCAGCGCGAGTTGATCATTGGTGACCGTCAAACTGGCAAGACCGCGTTGGCCATCGACACCATCATCAACCAGCAGCGTTTCAACAAGGGCGAGGATGAGAAGAAGAAGCTGTACTGTATCTACGTCGCCATTGGACAGAAGAGATCCACTGTCGCCCAGATTGTGAAGAGGCTGACTGATGCTGGTGGGTTTCAAACTTTACTATAAAACAGATGCCATATACACATTTGTTTACCCTGTAATGTAAGAAACCTGGCATGATAATTTCATAATAAAAAAAAAATGATATATCAATGATTTTATAAAGTAATTTTAAATATATCATGTTTTTTCAGTTAAGCAAATGTCCTCGTCCTGATTTCATGTTGACACATAGTGATTTGCGACATTTTGTAATACAAAATTCACTGCCAAGGCGATTTTTTTAGGCGCCATTAACTACACCATCATCGTGTCCGCCACTGCTTCTGACGCCGCCCCCCTGCAGTACCTGGCCCCCTACTCCGGCTGTGCCATGGGAGAGTTCTTCCGTGACAACGGCAAGCACGCGCTAATCATCTACGACGATTTGTCCAAGCAGGCCGTCGCTTACCGTCAGGTGGGTGTCATTACTATGTCAACCATTTATCCTAATACGTAATGAGGAAATATCAAAACGAAAATTAAGTGTTGTGGAAATTGCATATACAGATAGTTAGCACAGTAATTAAACACTTTTCTTAATTGAGAATCCGAAAAGAAAATAGCATATATTATGTAAAAAAAATTGACCTGAAAAGTATTTATAAATGTGTAATTATTATGATTACACATAATTAGTGATATAGTACAGCCAGTAAACACAGTCATGAAATATTTGTTTGTGAAAAACAGTACTATCCAGAATGTCTGCAGTATGCATAAATCAACTTATGAGTTTTTAGAACCACTTTTGTTCCCATATGTATAAAATTTTCTTATTACCACAGATGTCTCTGCTGCTGCGTCGTCCTCCCGGTCGTGAGGCCTACCCCGGTGATGTGTTCTACCTCCACTCGCGTTTGCTTGAGCGTGCTGCCAAAATGTAAGTCTTCAAAACACTGTTATTTTATATCTATTTACATAATATTGGATAATTCATTAGGGGGAAACGTAGCATAACGCCTGTAAACCCGAAGGGGTAGGCAGAGGCACTCCTCGCCCTAGTACATTCTATGTTGAGTCTTCTCATCACAATGTTTGAAAATGTTTTCAATCAGTGCAACATACCAGTTTTGACATATAGAGCGGAGACGTGGACATGTTGCATCAGTTACGTTATAGTCCCAATGGAATAGGTGGTGAGCCTATTGCCATATACCTGGCACGTATCCAGACTCCAAGCCACTATTAGAAATTCTAAATTAGAAAAATCGAATTGTACATGTCCCAGAATTTGAACCCATGACAACCCGATCGGCAGTCGTGCTTGCAACCACTCGACCAACAAGGCAGTGAATTCATTAGATCTTACATATATTGGGCATTAACAAACATAACTGGAAAGTTATTAGCTGTTTCAGAGACAAAAACAAGTTGATAGTTTTTCTTACAAAAAAATGTTAAAACTTACTATGTGGGTATTATGTAATTCCAGGTCCGACAAGATGGGTGGTGGTTCACTCACCGCTCTGCCTGTGATTGAAACTCAGGCTGGTGATGTGTCTGCCTACATTCCCACCAACGTGATCTCCATCACTGACGGCCAGATCTTCTTGGAGACTGAGCTGTTCTACAAGGGTATCCGTCCCGCCATCAACGTTGGTCTGTCTGTATCCCGTGTTGGTTCCGCTGCTCAGACCAAGGCCATGAAGCAGGTTAGTTGAGATTACATTTCTAATTGAGATACTATATTTATGATTTACTACATTAGAGGAAAAAAGCCTTTTTCTAATAAAAAAGAAGGCATAGTTATATTCATTTCCATATTCCTTGTCAGCTACATGAACATTTATATGTTAATGCATAAATGGCAGTAAGGAAATAGCTTTTTGGATGTTAATTCAATATTATAATATGTAATAATAATTAATAGTAAAATATGGTACCAATCCAATTCCAGTCTCATCCCAGATGTAGTAGATTCAGTAGTCATGTAATGTGAATATGTTTGTATATAATAAAGATTGTATGTAATACAAAAAGATGGAAGAATTACTTCCAATTAAACTCACATTATTGTTTTACAGGTGGCTGGTTCTATGAAGCTGGAATTGGCTCAGTACCGTGAGGTTGCTGCCTTCGCTCAGTTCGGTTCCGACTTGGATGCTGCCACTCAGCAGCTGCTGAACCGTGGCATGCGTCTAACTGAGCTCCTCAAGCAGGGGCAGTATGTGCCAATGGCCATTGAAGAGCAGGTAGCCATCATCTACTGTGGTGTCCGTGGACACCTTGACAAGCTGGACCCAACCAAGATCACCGCTTTTGAGAAGGAATTCACCCAGCACATTAAGACCAGCCACCAGGGTCTGCTGAGCACCATTGCCAAGGATGGTCAGATCACACCCGAGTCGGATGCCTCTCTGAAGAAGATCGTTACCGACTTCCTCGCCACTTTCACGTCGCAATAAGCGTCTAGTATGAACGAAGTTAGGCTTTGACCTGGGATTGTTTCTCATGAGTTATAAATCGACAACACACGGGATACAATTTCACGTCAAAATTCCAATATTAAGTGATCGCCAATGGAAGCATTTCTATTTATAGTAAATGCTTCCGTCGGCAATCTTGTAGTTATCATTCGTATGGACTGTATTGAATGTGAATACAATCATGGAATGTATTTATCTCGTCGTCAGCGTTATATATAAACAAAAATATTAATTTCTGTATTTTATTTGAATATCCTATTGACCCTAGCAGTATAAATATTCTCTCATCATCATTAGCCTGATATCTGTCACTGCTGGACATGGCCTCTCCAATGGCAGGTCACCGAGCTCCATCTTCAGTTCTGAATCCAACCACAAACTTAATCTTGACTACAATGATTGTTGGTTTCAAAATGAACCTTCAAATAGTATGGAATTTTTTAATAACTTCATAACAATTACAAATATTTGTAAAGTCGGACATCATAAGTAATGAGATAACAGCTGTACACATATAATCATGAGGAACTCAAAAAATGCATTACTGCAAACTGATAATATAATCCCCGATAAAGAGCGTACGTACGCAAATATTCAGGTACGTATATGTTTTGTTAGAGGTGTGAATGTGTAAATTCACAAATATAAAAGTTTCTGATAATAATCTGTATGTAGCAGTAACTTAGTAACATACCTATTTAGATCTAATAACGGCTTGTGGTGCGGTGTCCTTCCGATAACTACCTGTAAAACAAACAATCGAGGCTTACTGTACTAAGTAATTTAAAATATTCCGAAGAGTCTAGTTTATTTATATAACATCTATGATAACTAAACGTTCTGATAAAAAAATTATGAAATTATGCAACGTAAAGATCGTGTAGAAAAAAGAGAGTTGCCGCAGATGAAAATGAAATCCCTAATCACGCACGGAACGTTTGTGTTTGTACAACTGAATCGGACAATTGACGTTGAATGTCACAAGGAAAACGAAATATTGTAAACTAAGCCGCAAGTGTCACATGTCATACATATCACGGTTGATGGTATATTTGCGGCTCCTATAACATTAAAAAAGAAAAACAGTATTCGTGTAATTAATTAGTCTATAATTTCACATATTCTACGTGATTTAATAGTCTGACTTTAACGCCTTGGTTAAATAGTTACAGATTTGCCATATTACAAAATGGAATTCTTCGAACAAGCGCACGTCGCCAAAGTTGCCGAAACATCCAAAAAGGATAGTAAATCGGAAGACATGGTCAAGAGGCAGCTTAAACAAATGTTGTATGGTTATAAAAAAAGTGACAATGAGTTAATTAAGAATTCTATGGATATAAAAATTGATTGTGACGATTCTTCGTCAGTAAGTGGTTTCTCAGATTTAAATTTGACCGTGTCCAGCGAGGCGGACGATACGACGCGGGCAACTATCGGCGACTCCTCCGACGACATCGACAGTATAATTGAAGAACTGAATATGGATGATTCACCAAAGGGAACTAGCCCTTCTAATGACAGTGATGAGAGATTGTCTGGTAGCCAGGGGTCAGTATTGGAGGCAAGTTCATCGGTTTGTGATGAGTTACTAATTGATGCTGAAGTACTCAGTTCCTTACAGAGTGATGAAGATATATCATTTGATGGGTCTTCTTTCAAAACTACATTAGATACAGAAAGCTCCCAAGAATTTGATCCCGATGGATCATTGGCTTCCAAGATTCACGAAAAATTAAAAATCAAAACCCAGACTTCTAAGCAAGTACCTAAAAGAAAATTAGAAAAATGTCCAGAGAATGTTGTTTCACAAAAAGTTGCATCTGAAAATAAGATAAAAAAGAATAAGAAAAACAAGATTGCTAGTGCTACTTTGGATGAAAAGTCTACCAAATCGTCCAAACGCAACATTCTGAAGCCAGCAGTTCTATCTCCACCCTACATTTCTATAAAAGCTACATCTTTTGCACAACAAAAATTTGATGATATCCTCGGTGAATACAAACATTCTACTGTTAAAAACATTCCATGTGATAATAGTTTAGTGTTTTCAGAGAATGACACTAGCTTATATACTGCAAAAGTCATGACTATCACTGAGGTGAATGTTGAAAAAGAGGCTACTGATGCAACAAAAGAACAAGCTAGTGATATGAGCAATATAAAAACTGATCAGAACAGACAAATTGAAAAGACTGCAGCTTTAGACTCAAATAATGAAAAACCTACTGATAGCTGTGTTATTAGTATTAACGATACTACACACTCTGAAGCGTGTGAAGAATTAAAAAAAAATTATTTAGATGATTCAATTAAGATGTGCTTTATAGGGAATGTTTGTGTTTGTGTCATGAAGCATCCATCGGAACTGTTTGTACATGGAAAGTTTGTGGTCAGAGCTCTGTGTGGCACAATTGAAATATTCGGTCATGTGTTAACTGAAGAGCCACAAGAAGTGTATGCACCTTATTACAACATTGCACAATGCTTAGCAACTGTGGAGAGAGAGAACACTTATTATGGATTATTTGGTAAACTGACAACATTGGGTCTTAGTGTGCCTGAAGCTGAAGACATAGTAACAACATTGCAGGAATATGATGGTGTTCTGGTGATTGAACCATTGAGAAGCGTTAAAATAAATTTTGTTGAGGAATATTTTTCTGTCACCAATTTATTTTCCAAGTCCAGTAAGCAAATAGACTATTGTCATACAACAGCTTGGGAGAAATTAGATTGTTCTATGTATTTAACAAAGCCCCGCAAGATTTTTGAAGTACCACATTGCTGGAGCTTACTTAATAAATATTGTTTCAGTAAGTATTTTAATATGTATATGAAAATAATAATCTGATAAATAGAATTTGAAGGCTATATATGGAAATTATGAAACTCAAAAAAAGAAATAAAACACTGGTGTGAGATTTTAAATAAGCTTTAATATATTATACTATCTGTTACAACACACTGGAAGAAGTGTACATTCTCTTACATCTTAAAGATAATTTTAATTTTGAATTTAGCATTCTAAGGAAAAGTGCATGACAGAAAGCAGAAAAAAAGTGATGGCTTTCTCAATGAAAGTTGATACATATTTTAAATTATTTTTTGCACTACAAAGGAGGGTATACCAACACTACATAAAGAGGATACTGATTTCTGAAGTCATATTTAAAATAATTCATACAAAATTTTACACATTGTTAATGTATCCAAATTGTACTTTTGGATAGATTGTACATAACTGCATGAATGGTTTTCCATCAATCATTGTAAATGTTACAGGGAATTTAAATTGTCGAGGCTAGGCACAGTGTCTTATAAAATGTAAAGATGTACTAAAACACTAACATATTGTTTTATTTGATTTACAGAGAACCAAAGCCGGGGAATAGTGTGTGGAGGCAAAAGTGTTGGGAAGTCTACATGTCTCCGTTACCATGTGAACAAACTGGTGGCCGAGGGTCCAGTGCTTGTAGTGGATTTGGATATAGGGCAGAGTGAGTTCACAGTAGCTGGAAATATCTCTGCCACAGTTGTAACAGAACCTTTATTGGGTCCTAACTTTACACACTTGAGGAAAGCTAAAAGGTAATACATTCCTAATAAATAAGGTATACTTGTGATATTCCAAAAAACATCCTATTTTATAGACACATAATATACATGTCTTTTTGTTACCCCTGTAGCGGCGCGCTACTTACTGGAATATGAGCGCGCGCCTCACATGGAAAAATGCTGAACACGCATAACACCACGAGCACCGATTATAGTAAACAATAGACTACGTCACATGCGTCACACTGAGACTGGCCAATCAGAAGAGGCACCCTGAAACACGCTATCGAAGTTCCATAGAATCTCAGTATATATACAAGATCCGAAGTTAACATCAGACCGCGGTCCCCAGGCAGCGGACATCGCCTGGCGGGAGATCTCCCCTTTTCCTCCACATTGGTGACCCCGACGTGATCGACCGACGTGATCCCGAAGCCCTTCGTTACAAAGTCCTTCAGCATAACATAAACAGCAGAATGGATAATGCTGAATCTTCCAGCCACATCACCGGAGTGCTATCGTCTGTCACGTTATTGTCAAGAATCCCTGACTTCTGGTGTGATCAAGCGCGCCTGGGGTTCGT